>CAAKHG010015116.1:7511-22464 GCA_901007715.1 Dactylopterus volitans | reverse complement strand
GGGGGGGGGGGGGGTGGGGGGGGGGGGGGGGGGGGGGGGGGGGGAGGGGGGGGGCGGGGGGGGGGGGGGGGGGGGGGGGGGGGGGGGGGGGAAGGGGAGGGGGGGGGGGGGGGGGGGGGGGGGGGGGGGGGGGGGGGGGGGGGGGGGGGGGGGGGGGGTGAGAGGGGGGGGGGGGGGGTGAGGCGGCGACAGTGGCGATGTTGTGGTTGAGATCAGACGGGGGCCTCCTCACCGCAGGTGCCAGTCTAGCCCGGGTTGGCCGCTCAGTCAAGGGCACCGACCGGCGCAGCGGGCCGCACGGCCAACCACCCAGATGCAAACCACGACTTGGCGAGGTTGAAAACCCTCTTATACGGCAAAATTGCTCAACCCCTGCCACCAATCTGGTTCTGTTTAATAGATTATATTTAAGCCTCCAGACTCCAGTGTCATGTTGGAAGAAGGGCTAAAGCCCCCATCTGAGGATATGTTTGGCCAAAAAAAGGCTTCAGTGTTGAATTATTCAAACAAATTCCATATTAAGCACTTGGATACTATTATTTCTTCTGCAGGAAGAAAACAGTGAGGGGGTAAATCCTTTTGCTCAGGGATGGATTATGAAAGAGAAAGCTTTACTCTTCCATATCTTCAGATGTTTGACATCACCTACACTGCGGTCTGTGTGTTCTATCTGACAGCGCCATCTGATGACTTGCATATTTCAAGGTCTGCCGCAATCCATCTACTGAGACGCTATCTATACAAAGAAAAAGATGCCATATGATCAAAGGAAGCACGGGTCCAGCAGAAATGACGAGATTGCTGAAAATTTTTTTTTTTTTTTTTTTATGAATCCCACCCCTGCAACTATCCAAACTCCCCAAAGCCCAGCGATGCGGCTTAACGAGAGAGGTGGCCGAGTTCAAACCATTTAACGTTGCATACACAAAATCCCTTTTTCTATATATTACTGCTGCCATGCGCCATAAAAGCAAAGCCAAGAAAATGAATAATTGCGATTTGAGAGGGGGGTTTGGTGGTCTGTCTCAGTCCAGCACAACACTTATGGCTTACATTACAAGCTCATGTGGCCGCAGTGAAAGAAAAAAAAAAAAAAAAAAGCATGACCATCGCTCATAAGTGTAAGCAAACTGGATGTAGTCATCAGGCGTGTAACATGAATTATGAGGCGCTTACAGGATTAAAATGGCGGCACATTTAACTCATGGTGTGTGTTAAACAAACAGGCCCTCCACATTCATTTAGGTGACGTTCAGCCACTGTTCCCGGGTTGATGGCGATACAAAAAGATGTTCAATCACCTCGCTCAAAAAAACAAAAAAAACAAATAGCAGAACTAAGTAATTAAACATTTCTGTCTGAATATACAAACGAATATATGGACACAAAACAACTTCGTAATTGGGGGCTGATAAGGACTACATAAAGACCACGCCTCAAAACACAGGCAAATCCCATGTGGTGTCACACCACTCTGCTGTTGCTATGGATACACATATCAAGCTTCACCACCTGCCCCCCTTTCACAGCACCAACCCCCCTCGCCAGTACCCGCCCGCCTCAATCCAATCCAGTCTTAACAGCGGTATTCGTCCAACCAGCCCTCCCCATCTCCTCCTGTCCTTACCTCCTGCTGGCAGATTAGGCTACACTCCCCCGGCCCTCCCCACCTCCCCCTTCTCCGCTGTATCCACTGCACCCTCCAGCTCCCTCTCCCATCTTTCCCTCCTCCATTACTAGAAAATCTCCCTCCTCTCTCCTCCCCTGCACACCCCTTCGCCCTTCTCCTACTGTCTGTCCCCCAACGGTGTAATCCAATCCCTGTAGGGCCCAGAGCCAGAGGCCTGACATGGTCCTGACCCAATTAGAGGCCTGCTGCCAGCTAATTAACCCCGGCCCATCTCTGGTGCCTGGCGCCTGATACTCCCAAACCAACTATGGCGCTAATTTCATTAATACGCCACTACAGTCTTCTGTCCTGTCCTGTCCCCTTCCCCTCTGCTGCTGAAGCCTAGAGCTGGGAGAGAGGTGGGCCAGATGCGATCGAACAGAGGGGATGAAGGAGGAAGACAGCGGATCTTTTGATGAAAGGAGATGGATGGGTGGTTATGTGAGAAAGAGAGACAGATGGGGGGCCACAGAACAGGTCGAATCAACGATCGAACCCAGCGTCAGCCGCTCACTGTATAATGATACATTACACTGCACAATCAATAAGTCAATGGGCAACACTTGTTCGGCGACCGCTGATGATGGAAATATTAGCCTGACACTACTTTGCTGCCCCTGCGCGTATTGACAAAATCGAGACTTAAACTTAATTTTCGCGCAGCCACAGCATCGGGATAGCTAAGAGCCAGATGCCAGCGGGAGGTTTTGGAAGCTGGACGCGAGGTGGCAGACAGAAAATTAGCTCTTTGTTGCAGACAGACGATCTGCCCGCATCTACTGTGGACCGCGGCATCTCCGCGCCGGGGCTCGAGCCCCATGGAAAGGAAGAGAGAAGAAGAAAAAAAAAATCCCTAAAGCCTAAAAATGTATCTGCGTGACTGCTTGACCCGAGAGTGACTAATAGGCTGCGAGTGTGTGTGTACACAGGAACATGTTGTGGAAATGTATCGCCGTCTCCCCTCAAACATGCAAGAGGAGCACTTCTCTCGGTCGTCTCGGACGCGTCAGGCTGGGGAAGAGACAGACAGTCTGATGAGGACTCAGGAGTTTCTCAGGGGGAACCTCACCGCACCACACTGGCCCACTGTGAACTCTGTCATTAAGATAGATTACTGCCAGTTACTCTCGGCCAGCACTGACTCAACACACACCACAGCTGAAGACTGGCTGGCGGGGGGACGTGGAGAGAGCTGCACATTACTTGGCTTCCATGTTCGTCGCGGAGGCATGCCGCGGGTAATGTCTCCCCCTGGAGTCTGCTCTGAGATCCCCCCCCCCCCCAATCCACTGGGGCGCATTAAAGGCCATTAATGGTCCCTTCACCCGCTTGGGAAATCTGCAGACGGCTCGCGGTGCCAGTTGAGCGCGGCTCGAGACGGGCAGAGTCAGACGGCGATGTGGTGATGTGGCCGTCTGTGTTGTTTTGCGCTCGTCTATCTGAGGGCCGGGGAAGCTTCCTGCCATTTTGCTGGAGAGCAAGAGTTTCTTTGAAGGGACAGGAAGGCAGAGCTGCATTTCCCACAGCCTGATGTGGGCTCAGGCTGGGCTCCCTCTCATAGTCTGATTGACGCACACATGCACACACAATCAAAATAAATTGCGCACCGCACGCATAAATATATACCCCTTTACCTCGAGTCGCATATTTTCGCTGTTTCCTTTACACACACACACACACACTCGCATACATTCCTGCCGCAGCGGCGACAGTTCCCAAGCTCACAATGAAGCCAGAAAAAGAGTCAAGAGTCGGCGCTATAGTGAGAAGGTCATCATTTTGTGGAACGGTCCCTTCTAATTACTGTAAGCGACACCGGGGCCACACAGACAGCGAGGAAGGTTATTTTGGTGTCACGCTGGAATGTTCTGCAAACAATCCTCCAGCACGCAAGTTCAAAACTACTTGCTTTCTCACCGATTTTTTTCCTTTTTTTTCCCCCCCACTTTTCTCCAATTTCAATATAAAGAGATCAAATGCGACTTTTTAAAGAAAGAGGGTGTCAGAGGCGACTGCTGATCTGCAGCAGTTTAGCAAACAGACAAGACTGGAATGTCTCTAATTATAGTCAAAATCTCCTCCGCTGGCTCAGTCATCAGAAGCGGGATTCGGCAAAGAGGGCTGTGATTTTGTTTGCTGACCCGGCAGTCTGAATCCTCGAGTGTGACGGGGAGGTCAGAAGTTTCCCTTTGGAATGAGAGCTAAATTATGGCTGCAATTAACGATTACTTTCCCAATTATTCGATCGGTTCTGTAGTCAAGAAAATGTCAGAAAATAAAAAATGTCGACCACGTCTTCAAAGGTCTTGTTTTTCCCAGAAAATCCACAGATAATCAAAAACAAAAACAAGTAAATATTCCCATTAAAGAAACTAAAATTAGAGAACTTGGGCTTGTTTTCTTGGGGAAAAAAAACAAAAACAAAAAAACCCCAACCCCAAACAAATTCAAATTGACTAATTTGCTAACAAAACAGTTGGGGGGTTATTTAATAGTTGACGATGACTCACTTAATCGTTACAGCTCTGAGACAAAATCTTCACGAGCATTAATGGAAAGACTGGCAAATTTTGAATGAAAACTTTCTCTCAGGGAAATTCAAACATAAATGCCTCAATTGTTTTTTCCTCCTCTGTGGCCTGATTCCTAATAAGCCCTCTGATTAGATTCCTTGGTCGATATCAGCGGGCAGCCGTACTCACGCCATGGCGCTCAAAACAAACAATTATTCAGCTCTGCCATTTGTTCTAAAAGGTGCGGGTCTGGGAGCGCGGAGGAGAGGGAGGGTGGGAAACTTCAGCTAAGCTACTGTACATATCTGAACCTTGATGTGGCAACAATGTGCTCAGCGGAGGACGGGTGCTGGAGTGTTGGGTCACTTCCTTCCTACCGAGGCTGAGAAAGAAGTGGGAGCCCAGACGGTCTGAGGGGCTGAGGCCAGATACGGATTCCAGATCAGCGCGCGGGCCCTGTCTGTCAATGGGGGGTGGGGAGGGGGGGGGCTGGGGCCTGTCCTCGGTCTGCGTTAAGGCGGGGGGAAGCAACGCCGGTGAGCGTGGGAGAGTGTGTGTGTGTGTGTGTGTGTGTGTGTGGAGAGAAGTGAAAGACACCTCAGGCCCAGTGTATGTCAATTGACATACACTGTATACACACACACACACACGCACACGCGCACACACACACACACACACACACACGCACACACGCACGCACTGTCGCACGCGCGCGCGCGCACACACACAGACGGACCATCTATTAGTGTTACCTAACTAAGCACTTGAACAATGAGCAGTAGATAAACTTCCTTGCTTTGTCTGCCCCCTTCTAACTTCACAAGAGCTTTCAGGCTGTTCTCACACAGATACACAAATACTTGTTTTGTTTCGCACATTTACACAAACACACAAGCACACGCATTCACGGATGGGTAGAAGAGAAAACGTTGCGGTTTTTTTTTTGGGGAGGGGGGTGCGAGGGCGCCTGTGAGATTTTGAGATTATAAATAATATCTAGCGATCGCTTTTAATAATAGTAGAAAATGAATGGGTTTCGTCTGCAGGCAACTACGAGCTGCTACAAGACGCGTTCGTTTTCTCTGCTGTCACACACACACTCACACACACACACACACACACTGCAAAAGAGAGCAGTCATCATAATCCATGACAGAGAGTTTATCATAGGTAGAGGGTCTGAGCAGGTCACTGAGAAGGGAAGTGTTGTCTGTAAAACTGTAATGGCCTCTCTCACCCTCAACATCCATCAGTCATCTGAATCCTGGCAACGAATCAGTGCCCGCTTCGCTCCAGCTGACCCTTAAACTCAACAAATCCAACCTCCCCTGACAAAGTGCTTGTAAACACACGTACACTCACGTACACACGCGCGCGCCCCTACGCGCCACCGCATATTCACACCTTCGCAAAAAAAGTGCCGGGATGTGTCTGTGCGCTATCAGCGGAGGCCGTGACGCTCAGCAGTTCCAACCGCTGGTGAGGTTTGGCTGCAGAGGAGGGTGACATGGCCCCCCCGCTCTGCCCCTCAGCTGGCCTTTGCGGATTCTCCCACGGGCCCCTGCTTCGGAGCGGCGTTTGCTACACGCAAGAGCGAATGTGAAACTTTAAAGTCAACCGATCAGCAGTTGTTGTTTTTTTGCCGTGGAGATCCAGACGGGAGCCTGAGGGGCAGAGCCACGATTCGTCGTGTGCACTGATGCGTTGCCTCCTCCTTAAATGCTCCCAACGCAAATGCCACACAAACATCAGCAGGTCATAACTCGGTTGAAAATAATAGCGTCTGAGCTGCTTAAGATATGAAAGTGCTCGCTCAGGCTCATGTGACCGATGCCTTCCACTTCGCTGCGCGTACCGAAATGCAGGTGAATGGTGGCATTGAAAAATTACACAGCCAATGACTGAATCTTGAAACTGAAATGTGAGAAATCAATAGACCGAGCAAGCGGGTTTATATTTCTCCCTCCTTTCCAAATTTGGATACTGACCATGTCATTACAATACTCATGATGTATTTCACAGAGAGATGGTATAAAACCGGACTGTCAATGCTTTAGGACAGAACAAATATTGGTTAAATAGGTGCTACATGTCCAGATCACTTTTGTTTAAACTAGATTTACCACTCTTTGAATTTTCTTTTAATACAAAATGCCAATTCATCATTTTAGTCATTTTTGTGACATAGTGTCTATTCAGCTTTGATCCAAAGTTGATGTCTGTGCCAAACTGAAAGACTTTCCCTGCAGGCATTTGTGAGAGACGGGGGGGCGGGGCAGAGAGATTTGAGGTCACAGTGACCTTGACCTCTGACCACCAAAATCTAATGAGCTCGCCCTTTAAGCCTGAGTGGACATTTAAGTCAAATTTAAACATACTCCCTTTCCTGAGTTATCACATTCACCAAAGTGTAAAGACAACCTCAAAACACGAGGCCTGCGGCCACGACTGTCGCCAAAGTGCAGAGGCATAAAAAGTAGAAACAATGACTGAAGGAAACTGCCGTTCCTTCTTTTGATTTGGATGAAGAGGAGACATCTAATGCCGTCTTCCCCTTGGAGCAAAACGCCATCATGTAGCGGCAAGGCTGTTGCCATGGTTTTAACTTTCTGTAGTTTTAAAAACAGCCCTAAATCTGGCAAATGAGCAGTGAGCCGAGGGAAATTAAGTTTGCATATACTGCCAACGGTAGAAATCTGGTCGAAAACCTGTAAAAATGAAGACTAGGACTTTTTTTTCAAATTTTTGCTCCCATAAATGTTTTCCAATGCAATTGTTCAAAATGCAGATGGCATACATTTATGGAAGCCCTCCTCATGAGAGTAACTAAACACAGCAGCCGCAAACAGGACTGCAGCACGCACGCGTGGTTCACCTTACCAGGTATCCGAATGAAGGACCACCCGTGGCGGGGGTAGACGGCCATCACTCCCGCGGGGCACTGTGGGCGGAACGCATTTGCCCTGGCGCGCCAATCGGAGGCAAGATCGGGGGACCCGTATAGGAAGCACTGTTTGAAGACTGCGCCTCCCCCACTGCGCGTCACCCGCCACTCGTACTCGGCGCTGCGGTCATCACAATATCGCTCCATGGGAACTGCTGTCACCTAGGACACCCAAAAAAGCTTGATCAGGATTGCTATGTGTAAAACAGAAAAAAAACAAAAACAAAAACGATGTTGTGTGGAGGAGGGAAGAAAACAACTCGAGGGAAAAGTATTAACAAAATGTTTTTAGGTAACTTCCATCTGTAATTTTCCCCTTTATATTCAATTTTGTTTCGCATGATGGTGTTTATTCCCGGGAGACCTATCTGATAGATAGCGGTGCGGCATCTGCATGAAGGCTGGTTTCACTGAATCAGCAGGTTTGTGTGTGTGTGTGTGTGTGTGTGTGCGTGTGTGTGCATAAGAGAAGGGAAAAGGGAAGCTGAACAACTGGTGGATACTAAGAAGCCCTTTTTTAGAGGCGATGTTTGTTTTAAATGCAGCTGGACGCCACTGCAGTCATCCCCTCTACCCAACCACACACAGTCTTTCTCACACACACAAGCACACACACACACACACACACACACACACACTTTCACAGATAAGAGCTGCTCATTGTTACAAACCTACAAAAGCAATGCGCGCAGAGCTTCCCTCTTCCCTTTCCACGACCACCCAAATGCTTGTCTATTTTACATGGCCTGACACACACACACGCACGCACGCACACGGACAGACTCGCATACAAACACACACATACCCGGGGTGTAGCAGTGAGGAGGAACTTGGGTGGAAGTGCGGGCTGGCAGGGCCGCAGTGTGGAAGCGGCGGAGTTCCTCCTGTGGATCATCACATCTGTGTGTCCCACCATGCCGGGACTGACAGCTGTGAACACCAGAGTCTGAAGAACACACACACACACACAGACAAAAAAACAAAACAAAAAACAAAACACAAAAGTAATTCTTATGCCGGTTCATAAATCCCAAAAACATCACAAACATGCCGATTACAGAATAACTGGGTGGTAAAACACCAGGGTTGTTTCCTTCTTAATCTGCAAATTGCATTTAATCTGCATCTTAAATTAGACATTGCTACAGTGTAACAATCATATTTTAATAAAATGAACAAAACTGGTGCTACAGCTGCTGGAAGACTGCTGCATGCTTTGATTTGTGGCAACATTATGCTCAAATTGCAACAAACTGAGCAAAGAAATAAGTGACGCAAGGACAACAGAGAGATTGCAGGGGTTGCAGAGGTTACCCAGTGCAGAATTTGTGGGGTTTTAAAATTCAGTAAATTAACATTTCAGTGGTTTTATGCCCAATAGAGTTCTGCATTTCAGTTAAACGCAAATAATGTTACGTAAAAAGTCTGATTACTGGAGCTTATATGATTTGGACACACAATGGCAAGGGATAAACTGGATGCCTGATCGTATTATCTTTACTGCAAAGAACTTTTGGACGGGTACATGCGGATCAGATACTTTTATCTTGGAAGATGAATGCTGATGATTGGAAGAGGCAGCCATATGCGAAAAATGTAGACGTGATGTGCAGCGTATTACTGTGTGTGACTGACATAATGGTGGATCCACAGTGCCACCTAATGGCACGATGAAAAAACACCTCATGTCTTCAAGGCATCCGCGAGAAAGCCTTCACGGCTTCACCGGATGATTAAACGTCATCGTCGTTTTAACGGTGTTTACAAATTCAGCAAAGTTAGTGGCTCTACAAGTGATTCCTGTGATCAATTTTATGCCAACAAGATGAAAAAAGTTTTTTGGGGGCTTTTTGTTTGAGCTAAAATCGTGCTTTGTGTATAAATCCCAGTTGTTTGCGTTCTGTTTCTGATCATGAGACAAAAATAGTTTATGAACAAACAACAAACAAACAAACAAACAAACAAACAAACAAACAAACGATCAAAAGCCAAGGACTCATCAGTGCCAGAAACCTGCAACTCTTTAAAGCCCACAGGAATCGTGATTTGTCAAACCCTGAACGTTCCCTCCTCTTTGAGTATATTTAGAAAAGTAGACTTTGATTTTCAGTAGAATATTTCGAGAAATACATTTCCCGAATAACAACTGATCCACTTCAAATCATAAAAATCATATAATCATGACAGGAAACATGCCTTACTTATCATACGGCATTATACACTCACCAGCCGCTACATTAAGTACGCCTGCTCAACAGCTTTTTCAATCTATCTCACCAGCCAATCACATGGCAGCAACTCAATCCATTTAGGCATCTAGATATGGTCAAGATGATCTGCTGTTCAAACCAAGCATCAGAATGGAGAAGAAAGGTAATTTAAGAGACTCTGAACGTGGCATGATTGGTGCCAGACATCTACTGGAATTTTCAAACAACGATCGCCAGGGTTTAAAGAGGATGTTCCCGAAAGAGAGAGAAGACATCCAGTGAGCAGCAGCTCTCGAAAATGCCTTGCGGATGCCAGAGGTCAGAGGAGAGCGGCCAGACCGGTTCAAGTTGATAGACAAGTAGCAGTTACTCAATTAGCCACTCATGTTAAGCCAGGTTTGAACCCGCAATGCGTGGAACCCTGAAGCAGATGGGCTAAGGCAGCAGAAGACCTTTTATTAGGGTACACCTTGCTGGCTCATCAAGTGTCCTATGAGTGTAAAAATACCGACAGTAGACATAATCTTATTAAAATGTACCGAAATTTTCAGATTTCAAAACATACTGAGAGTTAGGCCGTTTGAAGCTGCACCCGCCTGCATGCTTCTCGCTGTAGTCTGGTCCTAACCTCAACGGGAGCAAGAGGGGAAGCTGAGAGCACCACTGACCGCCACCGCTGTGTAGAGCACAGCCAGAGAGACAGACGAGCCCGGCTGAGCGAGGGGGCTCAGTGTGCAAAGCTACACACAGCTGCGAAGGAGAAGCGAGGAGCTGGAAGAAGCTGGTGTTAAATTTTTTTTTGGGGGGGGGTGGTGGCGTGGGACGGGGGGTTAATTTCTAAACTGGGGTCGGCATAGCTGCGCAGTGCACATACATGTTAGCTCCTCGGGTGTCTGTAAGACTCTTCTTCTGCCTCCAACTTGAACTTCCTCTGCATATTTTCTGCTCTTTTGTCCCTTAAGCCACTTCAGCTGGGAACCTAACACTCCTGCAGCTCCCTGACTCAGTGTGATGAGGCCAGGAGAGGAAGAGGAGGAGGAGGAGGAGGATGGAATTACCCCCAGCATCAGTTTCTCCTGAGGATTTTCCACCAAAGGAGCTGAGCAAAAACTAGAATTACCACCTCAGGGCTGTATGCTCCCGCCAACAAGTCGATTTGCGATTCACATCCATTTCTGTCCACAACAGACGTAGTGACGACTTTGTAATCTTATAAATGTCATCACTTCATCTTGTTAGACATCGAAAGGTTGTCATAATCAGCAACCCAGTCAAAAACTGCATGGGGCCAAAGAATACGCTTTGTGAGGTCACAGTGACCCTGATCTTTGACTTTCTAATGAGTGCAAGTGGATGTTTGTGCCAAATTTGAAGACTTTACCATCCGCGGCTGTCGTTGGGAGGCGTAAATGTGGAGGCCGATGCCCTGATACATATCTGCCAATGGGTTAACTTTTACCAAGCGAGAGATCTAAAGAAACATGTTTTTTAAGCTTGTTAGCATGGTAAAATGACTACAAACGACCCTTTTGCGCTTTACTTGTCTTCCCTGCGAACAATTAGGTTTCCATTTCGCCAAATAACACAAAAATATGAGGAAACATGTGCTGTCTTGGAGTGACCCTGTGGCTCCTCAGAATCCAACACATGTGAAAACATTTAACTTTAAAGCGACCGAGGGATGCTGCATTTACCTTCCAGGAACAGACAATACACACTGCAACGCTGGAAAAACGGTTTGTGGACCAAAAACTTCATTTAAAAAAAAAAAAAAAGAAAAGAAAGAAAATGCACCAATGACTGCCAGTGTTTCACAAAAACCCAGAAGCGAAAAGTTACCAAAACATCCATTTGCGTAATCTAAACCAGCCTCGGCGCTCTGACGCGGGCGCTCTCGACGGGCCGTTCCCAGCGCTCTGCAGCCTGCGGAACGCTTAAAAGGTCAGCGGCTGAGCCAACCGTTTTCACACCGCGCCATCACATCAGGAAAAATAAAGAAGCTTGTGTGATCGGAACGGCCACCTGTTGGGACTGTGCGTCACTTGCAAGAGAGAGGGGGAAGGGGGGGAATATTGCCCATATTCTAAAAACAGAGCGAGTTCCACGCCGAGGAAGACTGAGCTGATGGGGTCGGACACATCTGCAGACATGAAAAGTGCGTCCACAGTTTCTCCGACCATTATCTTGCGGGGGGAAAAAAAAAATCCCGCTGCCTGTATCACTGTTACTGCGTTTTTTTTCACAAGGGATTCGACACCAGCGCCGTGTGCCGGCGGGTTGGGTGGCGGTACGGCAGCTTC
Source organism: Dactylopterus volitans (assembly GCA_901007715.1). NCBI lineage: Eukaryota > Metazoa > Chordata > Actinopteri > Syngnathiformes > Dactylopteridae > Dactylopterus > Dactylopterus volitans. The sequence goes on along the minus strand of CAAKHG010015116.1, from coordinate 10,828 downwards.
GCGGTACATTACCTCGGGGCATTACCAGACCTGAATAACCAAAAGTGGCAAATTAAATTTAGTACATCAGAAAGCGAGTACTTTGGAGGTGGTGGAGAATCAGAGTAGCATAGGATATTCACCATTTGACTGACAATGATGTCGGCAAGGTCGACTGCCATTCATCTACTTTGCGCAAAATTATCCATTTTGTCATCTTCAAAAACATTCGTTAATCCTTTTTTCCTTTTAAATAGACAGAAGTCGACTGCTCATTTACATGGGCCTGTATGTATTCCGGGTCTCATGAATATCTTCATATAAAAATAAGAAAATGCATTCTCATTTGCCACTTGCTTTTATATATAAATTAACGAATAATTTCTAAGAATTATTAATGAATTATATTAGAAACTGTTTCATTTTGTGCTGTTCCCGTGGCTACCTTTTTCATAGCATATTGCTTCCTTGGGAAAAGAGAAACAACTACAAATGCTTAAGAAGATACAATTTGTTTTAGGTACGATAAATCGATCGTTTATCCCGACCAGTCATGGAGATCTTTTCTTTTGACAGTGAGAGCGGAGATGCTGCTCAGTGTTTGTGGCTACAGGGGGATTTGGGGTCCACAGCTGAGGAAGCGTGGGGGGCAGAGAGCACGCTGTGTGGCCAAACGCCGACGTTCTGGGGAGTTAGAGAGGATTTCACCGTCGTCAGCAGCAGCAGCAGCAGCACCTACTGTCTGTCACACACTCAAACATACTGAAGACGGCGAGATTTTAGGCTGTGTGTGTGCGTGCGTGCGTGCGGGCGTGCTCGCATCTTTATTACCTGCAGGACAGGGCTGGTGCGTGTGTTGGGGAAGGCCGTGGGCCTGTTGAGCCACAGAATCAGGTCCTTGCGAGATAGACACCTACGCCCGGGCTGCGACCTCCCTCTGTCCCCCTCCCCTTCTCCAGCTCCCGCCTGCCCTTTTTCTTCTTCGGGGCCAAACAGCCGTTGCAAGTGGAGCCGGTATGCAGCTTTCAGGGACAGAAAAAGGGCTAACCATCTGTGAGGGGGAGAAGCAGCAAAACATGTAACGGAAATAAAGAATTTGAATGGAAAGCATTCAGAAATAATTCAGCTGTCATTTCTTTATAACACTGCCGGTTATTGTCTTCCCTTCTTATTATTCCTTCTCTGACGGGAAGACAAATAAAATCTAGCAGCTCCTGAACTGTTGGGCATGTAGTGTTGCACTTTTTTGGAAAAAAACCCCCAAAAAACAGAGAAACAGAACTGAGGATAAAAAATTTAAAGCCCACCTGACTAAAGTGCCTTGTAGCATTAGATTGGACATCTCAGCCGGCGACACGTCAATGAAGCGCAAGAAGGAAAAACAGCTTCCTTTGTCGTCACCTGGCAAAGCGAAATAGAATATTAGAATGAAGAACAAGCCGAGGCAGAAAGGAAGACAGAACGCTAGCGAGGAATGATGGAAACATTAAAGCGGGGTGAGGGAAATTTTGAAAAAGGTCTGATGGAATATGTCTCAGATGAGAAAGAAAACATGGTCACCTTTCCTATGAAAAAGAGACTGCTGGATGTGATTTGGGGAGAATGGAGACAACAGCACTTGAAGTAATCTGTGGAGAGAGACCGGGTCAACCCACTGAACATGACAGAGTGAGACAGCAAAACCAAAGAGCCACAACAATCCTTTCTTTAACATCTAGAGCTGAGAAACATCCTTAAATCATCAAATACTCACAAAAACAAAGCTTTGATGGTCGGGAAAGGAAAAAAAAAAAAGTTTTATTTGACAGTGTTTTTGTGCGGTATTTCAAATATTGCCCATATTCTACCCGAATTAATTTTAGACATGTTCCCCGCTTCCCTTTGGAATTCAAAGGTCTGTGCGTGTGTGCAGCGTACATGTGTGGCGGGACTCACTTGTTCTTGGCCTGGTTGTGTGCGTGGACGAGGCCTTGGCGGTACAGGAACTTTGAGAGGATGTAGGGCTTGAGGGACATGTGGAAAGGCGAGCGAGTCTCCTGGCGCTCAAACAAATCCGGGTGATTACACACCTGCACACACACACACGCACGCACGCACGCACAAGGCAGTTAGAAACGGCGATCAATCATCGCGATCGCTACATCAGACAAAGTAATCGAACCCCTGTGTAGCTGAAATCATAAGACGGCACTTACTTTTTGCACTTGACACCAAACGCAGAATCCAACATACGCAACAAAAAATCCTACCTTCCTGAACTGCATGACCAGGTTCATGAGGGACGAGGTGGTGTTGTGGGCCTGCTGGGCCGTGCCCATGGACGACTGCAGCAGGTCCTCTATGGAGATCTTGTTCCTCAGGGCCTGGTAGAGCAACCTCTGCCGCGACGTCAGCTGGCAATATGTCAGGATCTCAATCTGCACAGGGAGAGGAGAGCGCGCCAGTGTGTTTAAAACCCTCAAAAGGTTTAACTTCATACAGAGTACATATACGCATCAGGGCCACCTCTTCTTATAACTCAGTGCAGTTCCACAGCGCCACAAATCACAGACTCAATAACAGTCGTTAAGATGTGTCAACACTTCTCGCAAACAGATTCTATAAAAATTCAACATGAAACTCTTCCCGAAGGGAGAATTTACTGCAGGGCTGCTGCGTTATATTCTGTGGTAAACATGCAGTGGTCATAATGTTGTGACTGATTCCGATCAGTCGGAACATTAAACTTGTCCGCCGGAGTCAAAAGCACGGGCCTACTGAGACCCACTCCAACCATCATCGCACTTCTCACGGTTGAGGACAAGATTTACGGACCGTTTTTTTTTTTTATCGTTTTCACATTTTCACTCACTCAAAACAGAATAAAAAAATAATGATTTCCGCAGACTGAGCACAGTAAATTGTTTAATTTGCTTCATGCAGTTTAAGACTTGTAAACGAAATTATTGCCTAGAATGAAAATTATTGGTACTATAAAACTGTCAAATGTCCAGCCGTGGTAGGCATTTATGCGAGCAGCATGGCCCGCATTCTTTGAAATCGGCGGTTTCTTCCGGTGTCAGTGGTCTGACGAAAGCGGTGACACAGAACAACAGCGACCCCCCCCCCCCGACAATCCCAGCAACGAACACGAGTGCGTTTCTCTAGGAGGCTTCACTTTGCTGACAAAACAAGAGGAAAGAAGACGAGGAAGTGGGCTGGCTGGGCTACAGGTTTGGTACAGCGACAAATGAAAAAGACAGATGTGGGGGAGTGGTGAACTCTGCCATCTCCCCCCCCCCCCCCCCCCCCCCCCCCCCCCCCCCCCCCCCCCCCCCCCTCAAACCCCTTTTTTTTTT
>CAAKHG010015114.1:47164-58910 GCA_901007715.1 Dactylopterus volitans | reverse complement strand
TTATCTTTGTTAGTCGGCTTCAGAAACCACCCTTGTTTTGAAAGACAATGGTGTCTATTTCTGCAAAAAAATAAATCAATTAAAAAAAAAAAAAACCTAAAACATCCGGCAGTTTTAGGGTTTGGCCAATCACAGAAATTGGCCTTGCTTTGCTGAGTTGTCAAACAAACTGCCACAGCTTCAATGCATTTTCTGGAGGGTTATGCATCAGCATGCACATGCATTTATGAACTCCTATGCAGGCATTTAAGAATGATGAAGAATGTCAGAAAACAGCAAAAATGAATGAGGCAAAATGACCTGCATATATAACAAAAAAGGAATCGAGAAGTGAAGATGTATTACATAATGAAACATATTTTTAGTCTGATAAATATTTTCTTGCACAGCTCACCATCATTCAGCATCATGTCAGGAGTTAGGAAACATTAGTTAGCAGCATTAAGGTAGAAATTGAAATATGGTCAGAAACATTTGAATAAAAACACAACATGGCTAGATGTAACTATTCATATTAGAATAATAAAGCACATATACCCACAGGGGCACCGGAAAAAGAAATAATTAACATGCAAGTCTGTTTCAAAACTATACTGACGGATCATGTTAATGTTAAATCAAGAAAATAAGTGCAAATGCTAAATTTATCTTTAACATAATCTGGACCTGGCAGATAAAAAGTAGTAAACTTGCTACAGTTGTTTTGCTTCATCTATGATCTGAACTAGAGATGTTCCGATACCATTTTCTCCTTTTCATACCCAAACTTTGTGTATTGGGTAATTCTGAGTACAGACACAGAACATTTTAAAAAAAAAAACAAACAAAAAACAACTTATGTAACATTTTATAACAGGTGTTTGGTAACCCTGTGCGGAGGTGATGATTGCCATCGCCGGCTCTAGCCAAACCATTTGAAAAACACATACATTCAAAGAATGAATGAATCCAATGGATTTTGTTAAATTATCTAGTTTGACTGTGATTACTGAGAATGTAAACAAATAAAGAAATGAATAAACAATTCCTTTTAAAATATTCAATATACAGTCCTTGCCAGTGGTAGCACAACACAACTGCAGTTTTGGGGCCGTGAAGAACAAGCAATTACCAAGGAAAACTGCACTGTTATCTACGTGGAACTTATATATTTTAAACTTGGTATCTGATTGAGGCATAGTTACTTGCTGATGCCAGATCCTGCATTTTCAGCAGCATCTGAGGCATTTGTGACACTGGTAAAGGAATCGGAACATCTCTACTCTCAGCATTATATGTAGTTTGTCTCTTTGCATCAATTGAAGTTCTTATCAATAAAATATGAAGCTACCTGTTTCACTCTGACATCTCCAGCAGGTGTTGGACTCTGAAAGTCAAAATGAGACAACGTTTGAACACAGATATTGTTCGCTCGGTGATGTTTGTGAATAAGAGCTGGTTAGGACATCTTTATTGACAAGCACTCCACGTAAAATATACAGTAAGTACTAACTAATACATGATACCTATCATGCAGTGCACCTTTTGAGCAGATCTAGGTGAATTGACATGCTGGTGAATGTTAGAATCATATATGACGTGATCTAACCGATATCAGTTCTCGGCTGTGGACCTGCTCTAATGCATGTTTGACAGTCACGTACTGTGAGTGGAGCTGACTGTGTTTGTATGGATGTAGAATGAAACCTGATTTAGCCATAACATGCGTCATGAATGTCAAGGGTGCCGCTATTCATTGATGATGTAACGCTGATTACCTGCGGGCACAAAACTGTCACCTTATAGCTTCAAAGATGTGTGTTAAACATGTGATCTCAAACTGGTTTCTAGGATTTCAATCGCTATGGCTGCGGAATTAAATTGGCATTTTTTTTTTCATGTGGAGTGTGTTACCCGTGTGTTACCAGTTACCAGTGAACCGACTGCAGCGTAAGGTACTATCAATATGGCAACACGGATATCATTTGATCTTGAAAGACGGAAGAAAACGATTGTTTTCCAAATGCAGATGAATCACTTGGCTCCTACTGGGAGAAATGTTGATCCGCTCCCCTTGGGGCTATTTCTCCGTCCAAGGAGTAGCTGGAGCCTCCCCTTGCTAGCCCGGCTAACGTTCACCTTCACTGCAGCAGAATGTGAACTCCCGGCTGCGAGCTCATAACCTCACGCCGCGTTCACTTACCCTGCATGCCGCTCATAGTCGTGATGTGCTGAGACTGGGGCTGGTGGTGATGGTGCGTCGCGGATGCTGCGTTATTGTTGCTCGGTGTCGTTGAGTTGTTGGGACTCGCCATTGTTGTGTGTTTGAATTCCATCAGCGGCAGCAGCGCCGGGGCTGCAATGCAGAGAGACGCGGACGGCTACTTCAACCTCTCGACCGGAATAATTACCCACTCCCGAACGACAACTTCACGCCGCGACGAAAACGATGAGCGATTGTAGAAGCGTTTAAAACGTGTTGAATTATTCAGGCGTTTCGAATTTCCGCGTTGCGTTAGCTAGCTGTGTAGTAACGTTCACATAAACAAACATTCAGCTAGGCTAAGCTAACTCAACTAGCTAGCACTGCTAGCCGAGAAGCTCTAGGACCCACAATCAGCTGACCGAGTGACACTGACGAGTCAACGCCCACACACAAGCTAGCTGACGTTAGCCGTGACCAGACCGGATGTGACATGTTTAACGTCGACACCCACGCACAAGCTAGCTGACCTTAGCCGCAACCAGACCGGATGTAACTTTTATTTTGAAATATAATGCGTAGTTTTAACATATGGTCAGAGAAGGCCCGACTGCATGTCTGTTCGAGAAGACCAGCTGGGATTTATTGTAAAAAATTAAAGGTGATTGAAAGTGGTTGTAATAATTGTGCACTGATACAACCTGTATGCCTCCATTAGCTTTGGTGTGATACAATATCCCATATAACCTTTACTGGAAAAGAAAGGTCCTCTCCATTTTTTAGAAGTTATTGAATATGATCTGAACAATACGGAATATAAAAACTTGGTTGGTCATTATCTAATTTTCTAAAACTGAATGTTCAGCCTTTTTTTTATTATTTAATCTGCTGGCTCAGTTTTCATGGATAATGAAAATAGCAAAATAAATGAAACGCATGATCGTGTTGTTTTAGGAAAATTGGGAAAATAAGCACGCCACAACAATACCCATTACTATTTGCAATGGTGGATTACAGCAACCAAATATTTGCATGCTGCATTAATTTAAAAGTTGGCCTACGTTTCGGGTCGTCTGTGCAAGTCAGACGAGCAAACGTGCATGTTCACATCATGAGAGTGATTTCAACAGTATATAATATAAAATAAAATAAAGACGTATAGCCGGGCAATGACTTACATTGCAAAAAGGTCGCAGATAAAAAAACATCATAGTTACGATGAACGAAACATTCCAGGTGACCACACAAGTAGACAATACAATAACACAAGATACACTCAAGAAAAGACAAAAAAAATATTTGCAAAATAATTCAAGAGGTTTCATCGACATGAAAAAAAAAAAAAAGAAAATCTTCAGCCTGTGAACGCGACCTGTCAGTTTGGCAAACGGTCCCTGCGGGTTCGAGGCACAGTGAGCTCGTTTTGTTGTAGGAGGCAGCCCGGCAGCTAATATCCAAACATTCAATCTAAGGCGTTTAAGAGATCACGAGTCACGATTATTGTAAAGGCACAAATCATTATGAATAAGCCAACTTACAGAATGGCCGACAAATAGCTCAATTGCCATCATTAATTATATATTGCTGTGTGCAGTGATGGCAGTTATAATGGATCCCGCGGGTTTTGTTGTAGTTTGTTGTTTTAACCGTCGTCAGAAAGCGGATCAGAGTATGGCCCACGTTTATGAACTAATAAATGTGGCTTCTGTTCACGATCCGGCGTTGGCTGCGTCCATAACGTCCACGTGGTGACGTCGGCACGTCACGCGCGTCACGGGCGGGGAGGTGAAAGGTCAGGAAACATGGGAGAAGCGTGTAAAGAGAGCGGCAGTAAGACAAGGCTGGTTGCCGTTTGGCAAGTTTGCAACGTTTGCATGTCTGTATTCTTTGCTCTTGCGTCGTACGTGCAGGTGAGGCGTATGTTTGTGTGTGTGCGCGTGTGTATGTGTATGTTTTCCTCTCCGCATCATATCCATCGGTGATCAAACTCTGAACCATGTCTCGTAGATCAATGATCCAGACGCATTGTTATGGATGGTAAGCTCACGCACAGTCCGCACATTACTGATCCTCATCGGATGTTGAATACATGCGTAGTGTATTTTACACCGTTCTTGGATTTCAGGTTGGTTACAGTGTTCCTGCGGTGCTGTGCGCGCTTATTGGCGTGAAGCCCCAAGTGACAGGTACAGCCCTGCTCAGAAAAAAAAAAGTATAAAAAACATAAACAAGTCGAAGCTCGAGAGCAGTCCAGACGTCCAAAGTTCCCTTTGCTTGTGACTGTCTTCCTGTTTGCCTCACTGAACAAACTTCAACAGAAAAGAAAAAAAACATTTTTTCCAATGGCGCCATCTAGTGGCTGTAAAGTGACGGTACAACTACAAGAAAAGACCATCTATAAAGCACATTAAATTAACACACAATGCCAGCCTATTTCCAGGCTAAGACACAAATGCAATACGTGGAAAAATATCAAGCAGCCCAAAGCACAAAGAATGAAGCAAACAAGCAAATACATTGGATTTCAAGGGAAATGTATCAAAAGCAAAGCAAGCAAATGTTTTGATTTCATATGAAGTCCCCTTTGCTTTAATAATATGGTTTTATTGACTTTTTGGCACTGTGTCCTTTTTAAAATGATTTATATAGTCTTCAATGTGTCTTTGTACGTGATTATGTGCATGATCCATTGGCAGCATTTAATTTTACTTTATTATAATGACAGTAAAGGCAGCGAATTGATGTGAACTGATGTGAACAGAAGTGAACAATTTGGTGAAACCACTATTAATATTTATATATTTACATGTTAACTCTGTAAACTTTAGCTATTTCATTTATTATTTCATTTATTATTGTCATTATTGTTGTGATATTCATTGCAGAGACTTTACCATGGAGGCGCCTTGCTGATCTCCATGTGATGATTTCCAGTGCATTTGTGGGCATGTTAGGATGGACACTATACAAAGAGCAGATAACAGAAATCTTCCAGCAGGAAGAGGGCAGGTAAACAATAGCGGGAGTTTGCAACAGAATCAACACATTTTTCAAAATGTTTTTAGATCTGTATTCATCTTTGCTGGTTTTTGGTTTCACTCAAGTTTAGTAATATTATTACATAAAAATTTAAAATCTCAATCCTGTGCTTTTTACTTGCTGCTTTGTGAACATATTCAATTAAATTCTCAAGATAAACTCAGGGCAAGTCATTTAAGACAATTTTAATATGGTAAAATGAGCAGATAAATCTGTAAAAGCGTGTATTTGTTATTTTTGTCCATTAGAGAGTTTTCTGGCCTCATGTTGACAGTCCTTTGGCTACTTCTGTGTCGCCACTCTGGACGGTAAAGTTAACAGCAGATTCAACTTTTATATTAGCACGCGAAAACTTCTATTATGCACTGATTGACTGTCTAATTTCTTTTGTCAGGGCCCCAGTGGGGATGCTCAGAGTCTCAACAGCTGTTGCTATCACAGTCTTCCCCTTTGTGCTCTGGCTCTACTATCATATCCACAAGGAGCTGAGATCCAACTGGCCATCACATTGTAAAACTGCTATTTAAACTGTTAATGGCACCCCCCAAAAAAACAAAACACTAAGTAAGCATTATGAAAATGTCAGATTGAACATTTTTGTGTTCTTTGACTGAAAACTCTGGACCAGTAACACAGCTGAAGTAGATGTTCGCATTATTATTACACAGTAGCACATGCGAAGGGCTCAGGTGCTTTGAAATGTATTTTTCCTTCGATGCTGAAAAGTATGTCTTGTTAATGTGCGTCAAATATTTAATTTTTCACAGTTAATGCAACATTTGTGATGATGATTTCATATGATGTCTAAATAAAATTATGTTTCTGTTAACTAAACGAAGCATACCGTGTACATACAAATTATTCATGAGGAAAATCGAAATCTATTAAAACGAACTATAAGGGAAAATATTTGAATGCGGCTAAATTTAAAAGGTCAAACAAATGCAGTAAATAATAGCAAATAATTGTTTTTTCGTTTTTTATTTTATTCTGAATTGTGAGAAAAGATAAGATTTTTTTTTTTTTTTCTTCGATCGAGGTGGTTTTTTCCTCATTGATTTGATCGTGTAGCCTCCAGGGGGCAGCACTGAAGTGCTGAAGAGGATGACAGAAAAACGTCACTTCCGGTGCTAACAGAACACTGATCTAGGATCCGCCGGCACGGTTGTGACTGGGCTGCGGGAGTTGTGGCTGTGGCGGCGCAGAGCTGATCCGAGACCAGTAGTCTTGAATCCCGTATGCTTCCCTCACATTTCACGTTTTGTAAACTGTACACCGCTTCCTTATTGCAGCACCGTCAAGGTCCGAACATGTCGCTGAGTGTGTTCTACAGCAGTCTGGGCTGCAGGTTGTTTCACAGTAGCCCCAAAGTCTTACAAAGATGCATTCAAACCGTCAGGTTCACACACACTGTTTTAGGAAGGGACGCCGGACCGGCACACACAACATCATGGTGGAGAGGCAACCGCTGCCTGGTAGGTCAAAGCTAGCAGCCGAGAGCGCCGGCGCATCATTACATCACCAAACTCCCTTCAGAAATGTGTGAATTATACGGAGGCGCTAACTGGAAAGTATTCCGCTACACATGCTAGCAAACATGCTACACGAATTACACTTACATTCATTTCAGTTGAACTTAAGATGTATTGTTTACCAAGTGATATGTTTGTTAGTTGTTGTTTTTTTAAGCAGGAAACATAATAAACAGTCTATAATGCTACACTTGTCAGTTCTGCGTTTAATTGGAGATTGTTTGACAGGAGTTTGGTGTCATGTCTAGATGAGGGTTTAAAGGCCAGCCACATGAATTTTCTTTTTACTTTTAGTTGGTTGATTCACAGGTGAACGCGAGTCAATGGTACACCTGCAGAGGAACTCGATGTGTCAGTCAGAACTACTCGAGAGCGTTTTCCTCAGTCCCTCCACCACCATCATCAGGAGAGAAACCAAAGAAGTCAGGGGTAAGTGACAAAAAAAAAAAAAAAAATTGATCGACCTCACTCAAATGCACTCTCAACAAAATTTCAGTTTTCTAGATTTAGGATTCTGGTCTGCAAGATAGGTGCATGTCCTCCTTATAAAGCCTGCAAACTAATTGAAGCTTAACCTAAAATTTATAGGTTCATTTCCAGATTTGATCTGAATTAATTCAACTGTCTTGGAAAGTAAAGCTCACTGTGTCTGTTTCATAATTGCTTCTGGGTTTGTTTGTTTTTTCTCGTGTCCTCCTTGAAGCCTGTGACGTGGAAGTCTTTAGCAATAACATTTGCAATCGGAGGAGCTCTGCTTGGCGCAATGAAATACTTCAAGAAAGAAAAAGAAGAAAGTGAGTATGTTGCTGATTCTTACACAGTCACCTTCACGAGCTCCAACTAAAGCAATGTAAAATGTTAATTAGTAGTAGTTTGTCCGTGTGGTGTTAAATGTTACATTGTTGATCTTCGCAGTGATTGAAAAAGAGAGGACCAAGTCAATAGGCAGACCAGCACTGGGCGGACCGTTCTCACTCATTGACCACAACAACAAGCCTACCAAGAGCGAGGATTTCCTCGGCCAATGGGTCCTCATCTATTTTGGGTTTACTCACTGTCCTGACATCTGCCCAGATGAAATAGAGAAAATGATTGAAGTGGTGGATGAAATAGGTGAGAGAAACAGGGAGGATGATGAGACTCGTCAAAGATTAAAACTCTACCATCCACATTTTGTCAAATGTCTGTCTGATTTGCCTTTTTGCAGATAAAATCAAGTCACTCCCAAACCTCACGCCGATCCTCATCACCATTGACCCTGACAGGGACACGCCACAGGCCATGGCTACATATGTGAAAGGTAGAAAAGCACGCACAGCCTGACTGGTTTTTAAATTCTGACTCAATAACAGTAACGGGAAATCATTACAGAATCTATTACTTCCTGCGAAAAATACCTGTGTCTGTGTTTGCATGTGGAAGATTGTCATTTTGTTCGCACTGAGATGAAGACGTCGGCTCCAAACCTCATAGAGTGTAACAGCTAATTACTAATCATGATAATGTAACCGGATTGGCTACAGGCGTGACTTCCCTCTGGTCAGCTAACAAAAGCATGTCTATATATTATATTCATTCTTATATTTGACAAGTGGATATGATAAAAAAAAAAAAACAGATGTATGATTCTTCTGAGTTTGGGGTTTTTCTAAATCCCGTCAGCTTGGTTGATGCATGTGAGAGAATAACATTGGTAACAACAAAACTGTGAGGAATTGTCCCTTTTTTATATTTAAAAATGAACCTGAAAGTGACACTAGACAAGATCTGTCATCATACACAGCTGAGTGCACAATATAATGTCTGTAGACCCCATCAGTGTTCAGAGTGGTTAATGGGCTGCAGTTATATGGCGCTCCTTCTGCATTATTCGTGCTCAGTATTCGTACTTAGTGTCTTGCTCAACAACACTGGAGGAGCTGGGGATCAAGCACATAACTTTCCAATCATGAGATGACCACTCTACCGTCGCTATTGGCAGCAGCCTGAAAACAAAAACCAAACAAAAAAGAAATGCTTGTCACATAGAAACTAGGATCAGCCAGAGACATTAACTTAATAAAGATAAACATAAACCATTTTTTTTCTATTGCCACTTTATGATTGAGGGTCCCCCTTTTGCCCTTGTTGGCTCCTTCCTTCCTTCCTTATGTTGGATGGGGATCTGTAGCCTGGGGGAGAAGCGCCAGGTGTGTGTGGTTGGCTGCTGGTGGTCCATGGCGGCCCTTGGCTCGCCCGTGCAGTGTGTTCTGTCCTCTACGGGGCCATGGGCGCTTGCACTCAGGTTATTCGGCTCCAGGCCAGGGACTCGCCTTCTCCTGTTCCATTGTGGGCCAGTCCTGGGCCGGGGACTTCACGGCCCTTTGCTAGCTGTCCCCGGGGTGCATCACCATGTGCTCTGCCTGCTCTTCTGGAGTCTTGGACTGCTCTGGTAACTTGGGTCCCTGCCTGGCTACCACGTGTGTGGTCCCCTCGCTTAATCTGATAATAAATGAAATGCAGATTATGCAACAGGAAGAGTATATTGGACAAACCTGGCACTGACACTGTGAGGCACCCTGGCCCCTCATTCTGCATGCTTAAGGTGCCAGATAGTAGAGCTTTAAAAAAATATATATATATATATAAAAATACATACACACACACACACACACACACACACACACATCCTTGTTATGAAAAAGAACCTTTTGCTGCTGGTTCCTAAATTGAAATTTACAATAACCTGTAACTTGAGTTACAGGTTAGTGTTAATAGTCCAAACTAAATGTAGAAAGTAAATGTAGACCCTCTATTGGAATCATAATTAAATAGCAGTATTATATTAACGCATTGCTCCCTTTTATTGTGTGTTGGTGGGGTCATTTTGTTTTTCTTTGAGAATGTTGTGGGCCATGCAGAGACTCTCTACTGGCCAGCTGTCGTCTGCAGACCATATTTTGCCCATGTTTGCTTTTTTTCCATTATGTGGTCAACGTTTGACTGGCAGTCTGAGAGTTTATTACTGTAATGACGTGGTTGTGTTGTGTCAGCGTCAGTCGGACACACTTTTGTCCACCGTGGTAAGGAATGATTATGGATCGCTGGTGAATCCTCAGGTCCGACATCTTTATTTTTCTCGCCTGTCATGTATTTTGCAGAATTTTCCCCAAAGCTGATTGGTCTGACAGGGACGACAGCTGAGATCGAGCAGGTTTCCAGAGCCTACAGAGTCTATTACAGTCAGGGACCAAAAGATGAGGACAACGACTACATTGTGAGTCTCGGCCTCCTTTATTTTCACCGGCACTACGTGTGATAACGATGCCATAATCAATCATCTGTTTCTTGAGGAGGAGTTTCTGAATATAACCTCTTGTCGTCTTCAGGTCGATCACACAATCATCATGTACCTCGTGGGACCTGATGGAGAATTTGTGGAATATTTTGGTCAGAACAAAAGAAATGTGGAGATCTCCAATTCAATAGCGGCGCATATGAGGAAGTACAAGACGGAGAAGTGAGCCACAGCCTCCTCAGCTCAATGTGGACTGACAGACTCAGTTGTCTCTGCACTGCCTGTATTTATTTTGGATGATGTTAAAAAAAAGTCTGCAGTGACATTCCCTTCATATACGAAGCATATCCATAAATCCATAAATACTCCATGATAAGCGTCAAGCTGCCTCTGCATTCACGTCATTACAATCAAGCTTTTGATTTCAGATTTAAACAACGAGGAAACAAGAAAAAGCTGACAATTATTTCTGTGTTTGAAAAAGATGATTGAACGAGATTTGTGTGTTACTGACAGGAAGTACTTGATCTGTTGTGAATAAAAGTTTATGATTCAGTAATTCTGAATGGGAAGACAACATGAGACTGGTGATGTCATTAAACTACAGGCAGAAACGACGACATCCAAATAATGACACAAAGATAACAAAAAGCACTGGGAATGGAACAGAAAAGAAAAGTTTATCATTTTCATCAGATTTGTGGCTGCATGTCATGTGTCAGGAGGTAAATGTGTATTTCCCTGAGCAGCAGTAACCTGGTTGTTTAAATCAGTTCTAACACAGCAACTGTACCGTTACTGGCTTAGTATCGAACGGTTCCATCCCATGTGTCATCCATGCAGAGAGTTAAATATCCTGTGAGGGTTAAAAGAGTATCTGATAGACAAATTACCTTTCCCCATGTAAAGCATTTCTTTGTAGCTTGGAGCTGCCGTCAAATCATCCGATAGCAGGTTGTTGCGAGCAGGTCATCGCGCCCCAATATGGCAGCCGAACAGGCAGACACCACTATAGTACAACTCTCTGCACTAGTCAAGGTTAGGTATTGCCTATCCTGTCAATACAATACTTTACAATGTAAACCAGCCATTGGAGAGAATCCTCAGAATTGATGCCGTCATTGCTTGCATGAACTGCTGCTCTGTTGGTGTCACTTCTCCTGAATTCAGTAAAAATCGTCCTCCAACATGAGTCGTCTGAGTCGCCAGCGTGTCTCTCTGCATCTGCCCCCTCATCCTCGGACCACCACTTTGATTTCAAAAAAAAAATTGGCGTCACAAACAGGATCTCAACGACGACTGGTAAGTGCAAATTTCATTTTGTCACTGCCATGTCTGAGTTTGATGAGATTCTGGAAATCTGGAAATTCAAATTCAAATTCAAATGAAAACTTCCTGAGCCATGCAGTGCTCACAGAGCAATTCATCGTATCGTTGGTGATTGCCCATAAATACCCAGAGAGGTTAAAAGGTGACTGGATTCAAAATTATTGAGATTTTAGCTGCAGGATGCAGTGATGCGAATAATAGCTCATGATGCAGTTGGAGTGGCCGCTTGAGCGCTGGTGTATAGATGGGTTTAAGTGCAAGGAAAAGAGAAGGCTTCTTTACGGACACTGTGCATGTTGGTCTCCGCAGCAGATGATGGAGCAGAACGACGAGCGGCTCAACGAGCTGCGCAGCAGGAAGGCCAAGAACATGAAGCGGCTGAAGGAG
>CAAKHG010015114.1:13786-36881 GCA_901007715.1 Dactylopterus volitans | reverse complement strand
TACAGAAAGGGGTGAGGCAACTGCAATGAAGAAAAGTACATTTAAATGATGATGAAGGAGTAAGGGGATGAAGACGTGGACTGCGTTTGATCGTCCTGTCACATCACTCCAATTTTAGCATCGTTGCTCATAACTTTCAGAATTAATTTTAGAATTCAATCAATGGATTACGAGACCATTCGTGGACTGGCTCCTGATTGTATTACCGAAAAACTTTTAACTCGCTGTAGCCCAGCTAGGCACTTCAGATCAGCCTATACAGCGGTTTAAACCAGTATAGAACAGTTCATACATGTTTTCATTTTAATGGAATATTGTCTCAGATTAACATACAGACAATATACCCGGTGACTTTGATTTTTTTGGAGTTTAGCGCCAATTTGGACCGTTATTTCACGTTATTTGGACCGTGACCTTCACAGATGATCTCTCTTCTTTACAGTTATATGCATACTTATTTTTCCGTGCTGCAGCATATCACTCTGTTCTGTAAAATACACTCATAACACTCTATTTTCCCTGTAAGTTATATGAAGCTCGAGTGATAGTGCTATACTTCAAACTGATTAGAGATTATATGAAACTTTAGACGGATAGTTATATAAACAGATTACTTGAAACTTTAAACTGAGTTATATAAACTTGAAACTAATTATAGATTGTAAGGTCATTTGATTTAACTACAACAGTTCTCATCATCATCGTTGCAATACATTTTGACATTATGTCACTGAATATATAGCCAGCAATCAATATAAAGTTAAATAAACTTTCTGCCACAACACCACTCTATCTCTTTTTATTTCACTATTCACATTGTTTTGTTTTTTGTTTTTTTTAATTGCAATTACTGTGCTTGGTTTAGTAGTATCAATTTCATACTTTTGTATGCAAACATTTTTACATTTTGTTCCCATTTGAACTATTTGAAACCATTTCCTGCATTTGTGCATTATTTATGTACTATGCATTTGATTATTTATTCTAAATTAACTAATATCTCTTTAGCTATGGGCTCAGTGCTGCTTGGTGTGTTCTCATGTTCTTAATTTTTGTACATTTTCTTCTGTAAATGTTTATTTTGAGTTATATTATTATCATTATCATCATGATTATTGTTATTATTATTATTATTATTATTATTACACGGAGCCAGGAGTGCTGCTATGTATTTGTGCGTCCCATGAAAAGATTTGACCATGGGCCAACAGCCATCATCACAGGCCAGGTCAGTCTTTTGCTCATGCTGTAACCAAACCAAAGAAAAAGAAGCTGCTAGCTGTATACTCTAAATGAAATATTTGGTCAACAATCTAATCATCAAAAGAAAACGTTATCTCATTTTCTGAAAGAAATGAAATAGGCCATCAGTGATAAAGACATCAGCATTGTGGATATCTGCATGGATTCATTTTGATCTGTAGCTGAAGGTTACATGAAGTTTGAGAGTTAGATTTGGCTAAATCAAGTAGGAATCGTCAAAAGTGAACAACAAAATTCCTCTTGTATCAAGACTTGAAAAATCTTCAGAGGCTCAACATCAAACTGCAGTATAGTTAACAAACATATAAAACACAAGCAATTAAAATCAAAGTAAAATGAATAAATAAGGATGATGTGGAGAAAAAGAATATTATATCTTTTACAGTGTTTGTAACTTCACTCCCCAGATTAAGAAAATGACACAATAAAACATTATTAATGTATAGGTTCACCAATTGAAAAGTGGGAAAGAAAGTAATAGAAAAGCGGAAATACACTACCAAAGGAATAAATTAATAAATAATAGCTACTGGCATCCGTCTGGAATGTGCTAAATGTTGCCTGTCACCCCGGCCGCTGCCAACACACACCCAAACACTGGTGTGTAATCAGCTCTACTCCAGACAGGCAATGGCACAATTTCAGCGATGCCCTAACGAACCTAATCCTCCCTGATCCCAGAAAATGAGGCTCGTCATGTCGGGACTGCAAGCCCTCTAAGCTGTGGTCCTTAGCATTCATTGCTTTTTAATGGACAGTCTGAAGGACTACAATGAAACTGTTTAAAAGTGACACAATACAGCTATTCATAGACAGTTGGAAATACAGTGCGGGTATCCTTCCAGAGTTTTTTTCCAAGCCAGACCACCAAATATAGGAGAAGCTGTGGAGCAGGTGTGAAAAAGGCCCAAGCATCTCTTATAAAAGCTGTCAAATCTCTGTGGCATACTGCTGAAACAATTAACATCAGCACCGAGCAGGGGGAGACACTCTGAAACGCTTCTGTGGCACTCGCGTAAGTATGCTGCCATGTGTTAGTTTGGAGCAACATCTGTTCGGTTGGGCTGGTTTTTGAGTGTATTTGATCATGTAGGTGGCGGGAAAAAAATGAGTGACGCCGAGATGGAAATTTTTGGGGTGGCGGCCCCTTACCTCCGCAAAACGGAGCGGGAAAGAATTGCAGCTCAGAACAAGCCATTTGACGCCAAAACAGCCGTGTTTGTGCCTGAGCCGAAGCAGGAGTATGTTAAAGGAAAAATCAGAAGCCAAGATGGCACCAAGGTCACCGTGGAGACAGAGGATGGGAAGGTGGGTGAATTTAATGGATTTGAGTCTGAATTCTTTCAATTCTCTTGAGAACTAGTGTAGTGTTTTTTTTTTTGTTTTGTTTTTTAATTCTGATTCTTTTTCTATCTTTGTCTGTTGTTTTGTGCCACTGACTAACTTCTCAGGTTGTCACGGTGCATCAAGATGACGTTCGCCCCATGAACCCTCCGAAGTTTGATAAGATCGAGGACATGGCTATGTTGACACATCTCCATGAACCAGCCGTGCTGTTTAACCTTAAGGAGCGCTACGCCGCCTGGATGATCTATGTGAGGACAATGAATGGTCAAAATTTTGCTCCAGGTTCCACAGTTTAATCTATAATCATTATGTCCTTCCATTTACTCTCAGACCTACTCTGGTCTCTTCTGTGTGACCGTCAATCCCTACAAATGGCTCCCAGTTTACAACCCAGAGGTTGTGGCTGGGTATCGTGGGAGGAAACGCCAGGAGGCCCCCCCACACATCTTCTCCATCTCTGACAACGCTTACCAGTACATGCTCACAGGTCTGGGATCATCATAATACTTGCACTTTGAATGACAGTTCCACCCTGTGCCTGAGCAACTTCAGTTTCCTGCCTGATGCACATAATTGATACACTTGTCAAAGCACCATCTGATTGCTAATAGCAAAAAGAATGCATAATTTAAAAAGAATGAAAACTACAATTCGCACAACTTTAAGACTAGACTACAATGATATAGGATGTGACTACATTGCTTTTACGGTTTCATGTCTCTCTCTGTGCAGCGGACTGCAGGGTTTTCAGCCATGCTAAGTCAGATTCAAAGCTGTAGTGGATTAAAATTCTCAATTCAAATGGAACTATGAACTGTGCAGAGAAGAACTGAAAGACAGCTCATCATTCTGCCTTCGTCACTGCGGCTCTGTGGAGCACAAATTGAGTGTATGTGTATCTTTGTAACTAAGATATTGATGTAACTATTCAAGGCTAACTTACTTGCAAAACTGCTCGAACGAATCTTTAAATCAAATATGCTAACATATATTGAAACAATGGAATTATTGGCAAGTTAAATATTTGCACTGACACATTGCATTTATTGTAGGCCATTATAAAAGCAGCTTGCTCACGCAGATGCACATCAGTTTAACTTGCCAGTAGTTCCGTTTTTATAATGGCCTACAATAAATGAGGCAAGAGCTATCCAAAGTGTTAGCATTAGCAGGGTGAAGCACTGAGGAAGCGATGTCAGTTTTGGTGATGTAAGGTGTTCTGATTGGAGGACTGAACCAACAATCCCTGAGCAGAGAGCGGGAAGTTGTACGGATATGTACGCTGCTGATTGGAACATAAGCTAGATGTCTGTGCACAGGAGGTTTTGCATCACATTTGGATCACAACAGGCTCCGTATAATTGTGATGTTACATCCTGGTAGATCAAAGCAGATTAACCAGGTTTTGAGTGGTGGTGACCTTAACAACATCACAATCATCGCGGCATTACACCAGTGCTCATCCATTTTTCTTTCCCTTTCATCAGATCGAGAGAACCAGTCTATCCTGATCACGTAAGTACTTCTTTATGTGCATTTTGATTCATCTTTTTAATTGCATCTGCCTTTTTAACTTCCCCTGATCATTTCATGCTGTGCGTCTGTCAGTGGAGAATCTGGCGCCGGGAAGACGGTCAACACTAAGCGAGTTATCCAATATTTTGCAACAATTGCATCAATTGGAGACATGAGCAAGAAAGAACAACTTCCTGGCAAAATGCAGGTTCAGTAATGTACAATCACAGGATACAAAGTGACATAACAACCTTAAAAAACATAGATTGTGTTTGTTGTTGAGATTTATTGTTTTGTTTTGTTTTTTCCCAGGGAACGCTGGAGGATCAAATCATCCAGGCCAACCCTCTGCTGGAGGCCTTCGGGAACGCCAAGACTGTGAGGAACGACAACTCCTCGAGATTTGTGAGTTCAAGGTTTGATCGGTGCTGAAACTCAGTGTAGCTTAGGAACAGGTATATCAATGCAATGGTATTGGTACTTATGCACTCAAAGTGGTCATTTGCTATTGATTGCTTTTAAAATATACAGATAGTAAAACTTTATAAAAACAAAATATGATTGGCTGCATTACTTCCAAAATATATTTTTGTAGTTTTCTGTAATGTTTAAAAAAACTGGACATTCTATGCTGTCCCTGTCAAATACCTATTGAGAATAGAACAGATCAGAGCAGATGTTTCTCTTTTTCATATAGGCTGAAAAAGACTGGGAAATGTTAATGAACAATGAATTGAATACATATAATGCCACAATCCTCTATCAGAATGAGAGATTTATTTCTGTGAAAAAAATTGAAGGCCTTTTTAAAGGAAGAGTTCATGCAAAAAATGAAAATTAACTCATTATCTACTCCCCACCATGGTGAAGGAGGGGTGGGTGAAGTGTTTGACTCCTCAAAACACTTCTGGAGTTGCAGGGTTTAACAGTGTTACAGCCAAATCCAATACAATTGAAATAAATGGTGACATAATGTTTTATTTCACTATTTGATAAACATAATTTTTAGTTGTTTTTGGTATTTCATTAATTTTATTATTTGATAATTATCCATTTATCATTTAGTAAAACATTTTTATGTATCGCATTTTATTTTTGTATTGTATAAAATGACATACCTGTTTATGCAGTGATCGGTATTGGTATCAGATCAGTATCATATCGACTCTAATAAGTTTGGTAGCGCCTATCCCCAGTGGCCACGATTACAATTAATCTTGTTGTTTTCATTCAGTTAGAACAAGAAGACACGACTGTTATGTTGCTGTAACAAGACAATCAACCTGTGATGACAGACATATACTTTTGCAGGGAAAATTTATTCGCATCCACTTTGGAACTAAGGGGAAGTTGGCATCAGCTGATATTGAAACCTGTAAGTCTGCTTGCATCAGTGCCAACAATATTCAACCATTATTCCACAGCTGGCATCATTTTTTATTTTATCTCTCTTAACATTTATGATTAGACCTTTTAGAAAAATCCAGGGTGACTTTTCAGCTGCCGGCAGAGAGGAGCTATCATATCTTCTATCAGATCATGTCGAACAAGAAGCCTGATTTAATCGGTAAATGTGCTTCCAACCAGCTGTTTCCTAGTTAAGCTGTCTAGTTTATGAATCTCAGTTAAGACTTTTATTTCTTTCCAGAGATGCTGTTGATAACCACCAATCCCTATGACTACCCTTTCATCAGCCAGGGCGAGATCACTGTTCTGAGCATCAATGATGCAGAGGAGCTGATGGCCACAGATGTAATATACATTCATGTTGTTCTTATGAAATTCCGCTTAAAAACTGTCTGAGATTCTCTGCTAATCACAATGGTTCCACCAGAACGCCATTGATATCCTGGGGTTCAACATGGAGGAAAAGATTGGCATCTACAAGCTTACTGGTGCTGTGATGCACAACGGAAACATGAAGTTCAAGCAGAAGCAGCGGGAGGAGCAGGCGGAGCCTGATGGGACCGAGGGTGAGACGACTCGACGCTACTGCAGCTCGAAAGTTAATGAAGCATCAGAGTGGGATTCACTCAACTCCTATCACATGTCACCGTTCTTCTCCTTTACTGCTCTCGAGCCAAACATGGCAAAGACAGGCAACTGGTAGATAGAGCATCACCCTGGCCTGTTAAAGTCAGATGAATTTTACAGCTGTGTTCAATAATGTTTTTAATCTTTTCGTATATCTTATAAGCAGTTTTCTTATCTTGTCTGCATCTGCTAGTGAGTCACCACAATAAGGAGACAGGAGAGGCTCGATTCTCTATGCAACTGAGTGAAGTCAATTTTATTTGGATGGCCCAGAATCACAAATTACATTGCCTCCATGGACTTCATTGTACAATCTGTACAATGAGTAGCAGCCTTTGTCCTTAAACCATTAAAAAACCTCTTACAAAACAGAGAAAAAAGGAGGAAAACCTCAGGGAGAGCTACAGGAATCCTCTTTGAGGACATATTGACATACAATCAATTTTTCATGTACAGAAATAATGACTGAAGAGTTTACAGATAACAATGAAAACAACAATTACTGATCAAAACACTGATTATGATGAGATTAGGATAATAAATAATAAAAGTGTGGATCAAAGGCAACAGTTGAGTAACTCGAGGTGTCATCAAACTTTCTCTCAACCGGAAGATGGCAGGAAATTAGTAATATACACATAGGTGAGATGTAGATATATAATGTCTTTTTTTGCATCTAAAATGACCAAATTCCAGCATCATTCATTTTAATTACTCACTTCATTAAATGTATTTAGTCACTGATGCTGATTCTATGCTTTTACTTTTAATGTTTTGGAGTAAATCTATATTATTGTAACATTGTAAAAGATGTTCCTTGCAATGTTTGCATTGTGGTGTTGCTACTTAAACTTAAAGAAAGGATCTGAGTGCCTCCTCCAGCGCTGCAATGATGTGTGCACGTTTCCTAGTGGCTGACAAGGTCGCCTACCTCATGGGTCTGAACTCTGCCGATCTGCTGAAAGCACTGTGTTACCCTCGGGTGAAGGTTGGGAATGAGTACGTGACCAAAGGCCAGACTCCCCAGCAGGTGCAGTATCCTTCTACGTTTCTAAACATATGTGAATCATCTTTGGTCTGAAGAAATACTCACCAGAGGGACACACTTGCAGGTGAACAATGCCATGGGTGCCCTGTCAAAGGCCGTTTACGAGAAGCTGTTCTTGTGGATGGTCACACGGATCAACCAGCAGCTGGACACCAAACTCCCTAGACAGCATTTTATAGGCGTCCTGGATATCGCTGGATTTGAGATTTTTGAGGTATCAAGACTCAAACCTCTGCAAAATAAAATCTATACAAATATAATGCTATTTTTATTAACATCAAGGAGGTCTTGTTTGCGCTTGCCTCTTGGTTTGTTAGTAGGATTATGCAAAAACTTCTTGGCCGGGTTGCTTAAAATTTATTTGAGTGGTTGAGCATTGGCTGAGGAAGAAGCCGTCCAGCTCCATTGCACATGCTCTACTACAGAGTGCCCCTCAAGTTATGCAATCTACGCTTTGCTGCTGATTTAATTCAGATGAACAGCCTGGAGCAGCTGTGCATCAACTTCACAAATGAGAAACTACAACAGTTTTTCAACCACCACATGTTTGTGCTGGAGCAAGAGGAGTACAAGAAGGAGGGGATCGCGTGGGAGTTCATCGACTTCGGCATGGACTTGGCGGCCTGCATCGAGCTCATCGAGAAGGTACATAAGCTTTTTTACTAAATATTGAGATGCAAAGATATCAAGCAAGCCAGCAGAAAGCTAACCAACCTTCTGTCCTGCAGCCGATGGGCATCTTCTCTATTCTGGAAGAGGAGTGTATGTTTCCGAAGGCAACAGACATCTCTTTTAAGAACAAGCTTTATGACCAGCACCTGGGGAAGAACAGCATCTTCCAGAAGCCCAAGCCCTCCAAAGGAAAGGCTGAGGCTCACTTCTCGCTGATGCACTACGCCGGTACGGTGGACTACAACATCAGCAACTGGCTGGAGAAGAACAAGGATCCGCTGAACGACACTGTGGTGCAGCTCTACCA
Source organism: Dactylopterus volitans (assembly GCA_901007715.1). Taxonomy (NCBI): domain Eukaryota; kingdom Metazoa; phylum Chordata; class Actinopteri; order Syngnathiformes; family Dactylopteridae; genus Dactylopterus; species Dactylopterus volitans. The sequence continues at coordinate 28,695 of CAAKHG010015114.1, read as the reverse complement.
GAAAGCTTCTCTGAAACTGCTCTCTCAGCTTTTCGCTACATACGCATCTGCTAATGGTCAGTTTGCCCTCAATAGCAGACGTTCACAGTATTCCAATGGGATGTTAATGTATTTCGCATGTTTCTGCAGCTGCTGATGGAAGCAAGAAAAGTTCCAAAAAGAAGGGTTCATCCTTCCAGACCGTCTCCGCACTTTTCAGGGTAAATACCAATCAGAAAGGAAGCCTTCATGCTGATGTTTTTGGTGTTAAGACGGGATGACTTACTCAACAGTTATGGTGCTGATGCTGAAATTTTGGAAACATTGGAAACATTCATGCTTTCTGCATCCTTTCAAAGACACACTTCATATTCATGTGCATATCTTACCAAGAGTAACTCAAACCCCTTTCCACTTCCCCCTTGTCACCTAAACCCCAAATACAAGTGTTCAAGTGGTGCTTGAACATTGTTCAGTTGACGCTGTAAATTGACGTTGTAAGTTTGAATAGTTTTAACAGGAGACTGAAGTACAGGATATAAAAGAAGTAAGAGTAGCATTTAAAAGAACTATTTTTATAAAAAAGGCCGCTGAAAACTGAGTAATGCAACTGAGCAGCACTGAGTCTAAACTCATCTTTTTAAGCGCTACTGCTTAATTTGCTTCAAATCTAAGTAACACCAGCATGTGATTCAAATCCACAGCTAATGTCTAATCAGCTGTTTCACCACTTGGATTAAAGTGTCTCAACTTTTGAGAGCCTCACGTGTGGCTTTTAATTTTAAGAATACATTGTCTGTTCATCAGGAAAATCTCAACAAGCTGATGGCCAACCTCAGGTCCACACATCCACACTTCGTTAGATGCATAATCCCAAATGAGACCAAGACGCCGGGTAAGAACAATGAAAGAGAAGGTGCTTTACCATTTTGATGTTAATCTGACTGGACATGCGTTGCCACGTAGGCTCGATGGATCACCATCTTGTTCTGCACCAGCTGCGCTGCAACGGTGTGCTGGAAGGCATCCGGATCTGCAGGAAGGGATTCCCCAGCAGGATTCTGTATGGAGATTTCCGACAGAGGTAAATAGATAAATAAAAAAAAGCACGCTGGTGTTTCCTGCTGTCCATGAGGATGACACACAAATCAGCCATCAAGTCTGAAGCTCAACTCTCTCTGACAGATATAGGATTCTGAATGCCAGTGCGATCCCAGAAGGGCAGTTTATTGACAGCAAGAAGGCCTCAGAGAAACTGCTGTCCTCCATTGATGTGGACCACGCCCAGTATAGATTTGGATACACAAAGGTATAACTTGAGCGTGTGTGCTCCAGTCCTCCAGGGTTGCTGATACGACGGGACTTGATTATACAGTAGCAGACACTAATATTATGAAGGTTTCTAATCAAACAGTGCTGCAAAATTTCATCAGCATACATCAAGTATTGTAAAGATAAGGCAGGTAACACTTTAGGTAATAGAGCAGCATGTAGAAATGATATGCAAGAAAAGCACAAGAAAGCAGCTCTCCCATTGGTCAGGAAGTGAATACTCCTGAGATAAAATGTGTAAATAATAGCATAAAAAGACATGTGCACCTACAGCTATCACTTTGAACTAAATGTACACATAATGTTTGCAATGATACTGACATTCATACTGACAGAAATGGTGGTTAGTAATTATAAGTTTACAGTTGGATTGATCCATGGATTGTGCTTATGGACTGACAGCGTGCTGGTATTTCACTCAGAGCTGCTGTCAATCATAAAGCCACACTGTTTTTATGGCATAAGACAACAAATCACAATCAAACTTATTAGAAAAATGAATGCTTGAACAAAGACCAGCAAGCTAAAACCTACCTCGAATGACAGCGACCATCTTAGGGAAAAACTTGTACGACGAGCACTTTGATATTTTAGTTTGGCCTAAGTCCTACCTACCAGGCCACCAGGGGGCTTCCTCTGTATGTGTTATGTGTTTCTACAAATTCCATCATTCCTAAAATTCCCAGGATGGATTTCCACCTCACCTAGGTCTGAATGTACATCTAAATCAGGAAATGAATTTCATTTCGGAAACTCAAATAGCATTAAATGGCATTCCACTGAGCTCTTCTCAATTTGCAGGTCTTTTTCAAAGCTGGCCTCCTGGGTCTACTGGAGGAGATGAGAGATGAACGCCTGGCTGTGCTCATGACCCGAATCCAGGCTGTGGCCAGAGGCTACGTCACCAGGCTCCGGCTCAAGGAGATGTCGAAGAAAAGGTAATTGATTATTTTCATTGGTATTTTTTTTTCCTGTATAACAACGTATCATACACACTTGTGCTGATGAAAATCATCAGCATTTCCTGCAACTTTACAGACCCTCAGAGTGACTTTCAGCTTGTTGTTTATCAACAACTTTAATGTATTGATTGACTCTCTTGGCTCTCATCGTGCAGCTTTCAGCCACAGCAGGAAGTTGTTACAGAGAAATCACTGCACTACATGACACAGTTCATGAGTAGCCGGTAAATGGGAAATGGTAATCCAGATCAACAGCCAGATATCTCCCCCGGGAGTTACCAGAAAGGAAAAATGGAGTAAATATTGGATTTAGAGTCCCCAAATGAGCTGCATGTTGCTCTCTAACTGCTGGATATGCACATAAGCAACTAATGATCAATTTAAAAATGTAATGATATTTTAGTGATGTTTTCATGAGTTGCTGCCTCCAAGTGGCCAAGAATTAAAAAAAAAAAATTAAAAAAATAAAATACGGGGGTATTAGCAGTTTCACTGGTCATTTGTTAATACAATTTTCATAACTTGTTTAAATTTTTAATGATATGATAAAATGTACTGCACTTCCAAGAAAATATGCTTTTGAAAATGGACTTGAGTTGTCTCTGTGACTTGTTTAATCTTTCCCAATATCTACTGCTTCCTCTCTTTGCTGGGTCTTTTCATAGTTGTAAAAGTATTAGACTTTGTAAGCTGTGACAGTGATTGCACAGCTCTCTTTTTAGTTCTAAGTCTGCGGAAGGTCGCTCAGTTTGTCATCACATTCACAGCTGAATCCTGCTAACTGGCTGGGTTTTTTTTTAAGAAAAAAGCTGTGTTTTTTCCCACCTTGTAGAGAGTCTATTTTCATCATCCAGTACAACATCCGCTCGTTCATGAATGTAAAGAACTGGCCTTGGATGAGGCTCTTCTTCAAGATAAAGCCTCTGCTACGCAGTGCAGAGGCTGAAAAGGAGATGCAGACCATGAAAGAGGAGTTCTCCCGACTCAAAGAAGAGTTTGCAAAGTCAGAGGCCAGAAGGAAGGAGCTGGAGGAGAAAACTGTCATGCTCATCCAGGAGAAAAATGACCTTTATCTTCAAATCCAAGCAGTATGTAGGCGCGCGCACGCACGCACACACACACACACACACACACACACACACACTGACACACGAACACGCATGCACACGCACGCACGCACGCACGCACGCACACACACCTGACAGGAACATAGTGGTGCTTATGAATTGATTTTGATTTGCCAGATAAAGAGATCAGGTGAGAAAGTCTTTTGTTTTGCAAATCAGAAGCTTCATGATCAATAATGAGGTAAGATAAGAGGAATCTTTATTGATCTCTGGGGTGAAGTTTGATTCTGATGGTGCAAAAGAAGTACAAGTAGAGAAAAATAAATTAAAAAAGATAGATGAAGGTAATAAGTATAGGTCAGAATGTGGATTTAAACCAAATTTCAACCCTTTGAGAACAATACTAAAAATTAAAAAAAAAAAATAAAATTTTTTAAATAAGTAAAAAAATAAGTAAAAACACACTAATGCAAAATCTGCTTATTGAAAACAATTGCATGAAACTACTAACAGCAACTGAAAGAGGATCTGGCTCTAGCCAATAGATGAACGTTCCACTGCACTGAATAATGCATAATGCTGTACTTTAGGAAAGGGAGAACCTGTGTGACGCTGAGGAGAGGTGTGAGGGCCTCATAAAGAGCAAAATACACCTGGAGGCCAAAGTCAAAGAGTTCTCAGAGAGGATGGAGGAGGAAGAAGAGATCAACGCTGAAATCACCGCCAAGAAGAGAAAGCTGGAGGATGAATGTTCCGAGCTGAAAAGAGACATTGATGATTTGGAACTCACCATTGCCAAAGTAGAGAAGGAGAAATATGCCATAGAAAATAAGGTGCCACTGATGAGTTTGGTCTGATATCACTAGAAAACACATCAGCCCTGTGTGCCTAGTTACAGCTCAAAACTTTACCTTTCTATTTTCCATAGGTCAAGAATTTGATAGAGGAGTTATCCACACTGGAAGAAAATCTAATGAAGTCCTCGAAAGAGATCAAGGCATTGCAGGAGGTTCATCAGCAGACGCTGGATGACCTCCAGGCTGAGGAGGATAAAGTAAACGCTCTAATGAAGATGAAGATCAAGATGGAACAACAGGTTGATGATGTAAGTTTAGGGCTTTTTAACTATAATTTGATTGGAACATCAAGCTAAAGTTTGGTTGATGCAGACGTCTCTTGCAGCTGGAAGGCTCACTTGAGCAGGAGAAGAAGGTGCGTGCAGACGTGGAGAGATCCAGAAGAAAATTTGAGGGGGATCTGAAGCTCTCCCAGGAAACCATAATGGACCTGGAGAATGAAAGACAACAGTTGGAAGAGAGACTGAATAAGTACAATTTATTTCTTATTCGATGGACATTTAGCTTTTTACTGGTGAAGAATATTATTGTCTAGGACTTTTGCGACAATACAGCAACAACAATGATTATGATGATGATGAAATAGCCTTCTGAAATCCAGTTTTGCATAAAGTGTGTACAACTTTAAATAAAAACATTTATTTGTGAATCAAGCGCAAATTACACACAAAAATCTACATCTTCATGCTGGCACTTTGAGCTTAATGCTACCTCGCTACTATGCTCATGTGGTACATTACATTTGAACTTGGAAGTCAGAAATTCCAAGATCCTGCTTGAAGTGGGAACTCGGGAAAGTCAGACAGATCTCACCGATCCTGATTTTAGAATCAAAGATATCTACATAGGGTGACACGGTGGTGCGGTGGTTAGCACCGTTGCCTCATAGCAAGAAGGTCTCAGGTTCGACTCTCTATGTGGAGTTCGCATGCTCTCCCCGTGTCTGCATGGGTTCTCTCCGGGTACTCCGGCTTCCTCCCACCTCCAAAAGCATGCTGAGGTTAACTGGCTACTCTAAATTGCCCGTAGGTGTGCGTGAGAGCGTGAGTGGTTGTATGTCTTTCATGTGGCCCTGCGATGAGCTGGCGTCTCGTCCAGGTACCCCGCCGCTCGCCCATTGGCAGCTGGGATCGGCTCCAGCACGACCGCGACCCGGAATAGCCGGAATAAGACAGTGACAGTGACAGATATCTACATAAGTGTGAGGAACAAATCGACACAGTATTTTATCATGGTATTTTGTGCATTGATCAAGTATTGATCTTTTATTATATATATTGAAATAGTGCATGAAACATTTATGGCAGGTTTTTAGAACATTCCATCTGCTTGACAAGCCCATTTCACTGCAAAATAAAATGATTAGAAGAGATGAACCAAGTGAAAACTTTATCTTATTAGTTAAAGCGTTTTTTTTTCTTTCAGAAAATAATTTGAAGTCAAAAAAGGTAGAAAATCTCTACATACGGTGTGTTATTGGAATAATAAGCATATGGCATCGTCATAATTGTGTATCGTGGGGTCCTTGGTGGTTTCCATCCCCAGTTAACAGTGAATGAAAGTACCAACAGTTGTAGTAATTCTCAAATGTTTACATAAATAGTGTTTATATGCACAAAATGCAATGCAGTAAATAATTATAAACTGGGATCACTAACTATGGCTAACTTGGCTGCTAGCTGGTAAATGATGGTTTAAACAGTGGTTTACCAGTTTGGCTTGATGTTTGTTTCTGATTTAAATCCAAACTTATTCCCAACAGATTTTTTTTTCTTCCTTGCAACAAGCTCTTCCATGATTGTATTTGCTGAAAATGACATTCATCTCCAGATGTACCGTGGCTAAATGAGCCAGTTGCAATGAATTTTATTGACCAGATGGTGTCACCTCTTTTCAGAAAGGACTTCGAAATCAGCAACCTGCAGTGCAAAATTGATGATGAGCAAGCTCTTTGCACACAGCTACAGAAGAGGATTAAAGAGCTTCAGGTGATTTGTAAAAGCAGTATTATGTGCATCTCCTTCAGTTGTTGAATTGCACGGGTTGATGGAATGTCACTGCAGGCTCGCACTGAGGAGCTCGAGGAGGAAATTGAGGCTGAGCGTTCAGCCAGAGCCAAAGTGGAGAAGCAGAGGTCTGACCTTTCCAGGGAGCTGGAGGAGATCAGCGAGAGGCTGGAGGAGGCCGGAGGAGCAACGGCTGCTCAGGCCGAACTCAACAAGAAGCGTGAGGCGGAATTTCAGAGGCTGCGCCGCGATCTAGAGGAGTCCACCCTCCAGCACGAATCTACCGCCGCCACCCTGCGCAAGAAACAAGCCGACAGTGTTGCTGAACTCAGCGATCAGATAGACAATCTGCAAAGAGTCAAGCAGAAACTGGAGAAAGAGAAGAGCGAGCTGAAGATGGAAATAGATGACATGGCGAGCAATGTGGAGAGCGTCATGAAAAGCAAGGTCAATGCCAGATGTCAATGCTTTACTTTTCTTTTTGACAATCAAGCTCGTGTTGTTGATCTGCTCTCAATGCTGAATGTTTCAGGCCAATCTGGAGAGAGTGTGCAGGAGCCTTGAAGACCAAATGAATGAATACAAAAGCAAAGCAGATGAGGCCCAGAGATCCATGAGTGACTATACGACTCTGGTCGCTCGTCTGCAAACAGAAAATGGTAGTAATAGTGATTAAAGAAACAGGAAAGCAATTTAAGAAGGTCAGGGTGAGAGGGGTCGAGCCTGAATCGTCTTTGTCATTAATAGGTGAACTTTCACGTTCACTGGAGGAAAAGGAAACGACTCTTTCTCAGATGACCAGAGTGAAAACTGTCGGGAGTCAACAAATCGGAGAGCTGAAGAGGCTTCTGGATGAAGAAATGAAGGTTTGAAAAAGCAGTCTTAAGACTTGTTAAAAAAAAAAAAATCTAATTACAAACACAGTTAAACAACCTCATCTAACGTACAGTTAACAAGTGTGGACTTGAGTCAAATGACTTGAACGTGACACGACTTTTATGACTTGCCACCCAACTCAATGACTTGCGAATTCATTTGAGCTTAAGCCTTTTGCCTTTGAAAGGACGTCATGGTCAACCTCTCCAAATCCGGCAATTAAGAGTTATGCAATAAATCAGCTCGTGCAAGTCTGGAAATCTACCCTGGTGTTTACTTTCAAATGTGACACCAGTAGAGCCGTGTGATTGGTTGAGGGTGAAACTGACACTGTGAGAACGATGCGATGTCAGCGTCACATGTTGGACTTCGCTGAAAAACAAGAAGCAAGTTCATCAGGAAAATGATACCAAGGATAATGTCTGTATATGTAAAGACTGTCGTTATCAGGATGCAGAGCTGATGCATGTAAATTGACATGGCGATGTTGACAATAAGATGGCAATTTCCACCCTCCAAGCCTAAAGAGGTGGTAACATATGAAGAGAGTACCGACTGATTTCACGACAATTTTTTGTCAAATGTTCACAGTTTACTAAAAAGAGTCCATCCTCTGCTAAAATGATTTAATGGTTCGATCGAAAGAGTGCACCATTCCACGAAAGCTTATGTCACAACTTAAATGTCAGGATCTGAGACTTACTGTTCAATCAACCCGGCAAATGATTTATATCAAACAGTATTAAAGGAAGATCAAAGGCCTTTTCATCACTTCCTGTGAAAGCACCGTCATGACAAGGCAGTTTTAAAGATGACATCTAACCTTTAAATCCCTGACAAACTCATCTCTGTGCCTCAAAATGACTTACTCAATATTCCCTCATGGCCCCAAAATGGCTCGGATTTAACTCGATGCCTATTTCCTCATTTAGTATTCAGGGATCTATGAATATGCTAATGTAGCCTCGACCCCGTCTCCACTCACTAGGACTTGCCTGCATAGCGGCACACTTCTCCTAGTTCCTAGTTCGCTCGCTCACTAGCTTGCATCACCTGTGTTCATCTCTTTGACCTTGTGCAAACAGAAATTGCTGCCCCATAGAAAACATGACATGGATGCCACATTGAAGACCAGGTTGAAAACTTCACTGAATGTGGACTTTTTAAAAAAATGTATATATGCCCTCTGTTTCAGGGGAAAAATGCTTTGGCGCACAGTTTGCAGTCCTCGCGTCATGACTGCGAGCTGCTGAGAGAGCAGTACGAGGAGGAGCAGGAGGCCAAAGCCGAGCTGCAGCGCTGCCTCTCCAAGGCCAACAGCGATGTGGCTCAGTGGAGAACCAAATACGAGACGGACGCCATCCAGCGCACCGAGGAGCTCGAGGAGGCAAAGTAAGAACTGAGCGGCATGTTATTTTTTCCAAGTCAGTGCTCACATATTTCTTAAACAATTTATCTGTGGTTCAAAGGAAGCGGCTGGCCCAGCGGCTGCAAGAATCCGAGGAGATGACGGAGGCAGCAAATGTCAAATGTGCATCACTGGAGAAAACCAAGCAGAGGCTGCAGGCTGAGGTGGAGGATCTCATGGTGGAGCTGGAAAGGTCAAATGCAGCTAACGCCACCTTGGACAAGAAACAGAGGAACTTTGATAAGGTATAACTTCTTTTTTTTTTTAAATCTCTTCAGATTATTAGCAGCTTGATTGCACATGCAGTTTCCTCCTCTATTAGGTTCTGGCTGAGTGGAAACAGAAACATGAGGAGGTCCAGTCAGAGCTGGAGGTTTCACAGAGAGAGTCCAGAGTGCTGAGCACCGAACTCTTCAAGCTGAAAAACTCCTATGAAGAAGCTCTGGATCACCTGGAGAACATGAAGAGAGAAAACAAAAATCTTCAGCGTAAGAGTTCTTCTGGAAACATTTTTTTGGTGCGGTGGCGCCGTCGTATTTACCTATGAAGACTGTGTTTTCTGTGCATTTTCAGAGGAGATTGCAGACATCACTGATCAGGTGGGACAATCTGCTAAAACAATCCACGAGCTGGAGAAGGCTGCCAAGCAAGCTGAGCAGGAGAAGAGGGACACCCAGGCAGCTCTTGAGGAAGCTGAGGTTTGTATTATGTCCTTTGATGACATCACATATCCTCTGTCATTCAAATGGTCATTATCTCTTTTCCTGTAGTCCTCCCTAGAACACGAGGAGGCTAAAATCCTGCACCTCCAGCTGGAGCTGAGCCAGATCAAGTTAGAAGTAGACAGAAAGGTAGTGGAGAAAGACGAGGAGATAGACCAGCTGAAGAGGACTCACCAGAGAACCGTGGACACTCTGCAGAGTGCACTGGATGCTGAGACTCGCAGCAGGAATGATGCGATGCGGGTGAAGAAGAAGATGGAGGGAGATCTGAATGAGATGGAGATCCAGCTGGGTCACGCCAACCGTCAGGCGGCAGATGCGACCAAACAGATGAGAAACCTGCAGACCCAGCTGAAGGTTAGCGTGAATCCACAGCTCGCAGAAAAGTCAACACAAAGATTCAAATGTATCGTGGAGGCATTTAAAGCTAACAATGGTATTGATACGTCAGTACTCACAAAGTGCTCATCTGGTACCTATTGCTTTTAAAATATATTGACAATGAAAACATATAAACTTAATAAGCGTTTCAATGCATTATTTTAAAACATTTCACTAGTTTTCTATCATGTTTGTGCTGGAATGCCCGGCATATTTCTTGGGTCACATGGCATGACGTGAGCCCATCTCACATGACTTTGTGTAACACGTGCGCAGTTGTGCACAGGTAACACTAGAAAAGGTATGTCACTTCTTCTTGTAGTCTTAAGAAGGTTAGGAAATCATTCTCATGTATATAATTATACCATTTTATGTCATTCTTATTTATTTTATATTCTGTTCTGACAGACCTGGGAAAAACTGCATTCTTCTACTGTGCCGCATGGACATGGAACACTCTTTAAAAAGATTTAAAACTAGATACTCTGGAATCCATTTGTACATTTAAGGCCTTCACAAAGCATGTGGTGACAGAGACATGTGCTTGCTTGTTTTTTTTTTGTTTTTTTTGAGAGAGACCACTATGTTTGAATGCTGTAGCCGTTTTACTGTGAATTTTTGGAAAGCGTGTATTTTTATGTGTTTGTGACGAACTGCTATCTTGGCCAGGTCACCCACGCAAAACAGATTTTCAATCTCAATGGGAATTCCTGGTTAAATAAAGGTTAATTAAGAATAAAATATATATTTATTTCATTTTATAGTTATATTTTTTAAATCAATAAAAAATGTCTTATGAATGGCCAATGTGTGCCATTTGATTTGCTTTTAATTGTAATAAGACTTTTCTGCTCAAATTCACCATAATTAGTATTCTTATCACATACCCATTTTGACAATGATCAGTATCGACAAAAAATATCAGCATAACTTTGAATTCAAAGTTTGGTATCACCCATGTCTCTCCAAGGACTCCCAGGTGCATCTGGACGAGGCTCTCCACAGTCTGGAGGACTTGAAGGAGCAGCTGGCCATCGTGGAGCGCCGCAACAATCTGGTGACGGCCGAGCTGGAGGAGATGAGGGCAGCGCTGGAGCAATCTGAGAGAAGCCGCAAGCTGGCGGAGCAGGAACTGATGGACGTCAGCGAGAGGATTCAGCTGCTGCACTCTCAGGTGTGGACACAAGACAGAGACACAGGACACAGCAGGAGTGAGTGAAGGACAGCGTGAGGCAAGCGTGGACAAGGCTGGGCTGGAATGAAGCAAGCAAAGGGCCACACTTTAGACAATTTAAGTGAACCATGAAACTCATAGTGAATTTAAGCTACATGAATTTGATACATGGGGCTTATTATTATTTTTTTTTTGTCAGTCAGGTGTACTCTGAAGTCACATTGAAAAGATTACTGACATAATGACACTATCAACGGGCAAGAAATCCCTTCCTCATGTCAAAGCTGTTGTTGATCCCTCAAATGAAAGTTACTTGAATTTACAAGTGAGGTTAGCAAGAGTTGAGACCAAACTAAATGACAGCGCCCTCTGTTGGAATCAAGTGGAGTAATTATTAAGCTTGTGATGAATTAACTTGTTGTTTTTGGGGGTTCTTTTGTCTTTGTTTGAAGACGCCCTGGGCCAGACAGACATTGTCTACAAGTCGCTTGGCCCCCTGCCAAGCTAGCTGTTTCTCCCCGTTTCCAGTCTTTGTGCTAAGCTAAGCTAACTGGCTGCACCTTCATACTTACTGAGCAACCACGAAAGCAGAATGTAATTAAATGTAATTTTCGAAATTAATCGCTGACTATTTTGACAATCAACAAATTGTTTTGTGTATTTTTTTAAAGGAAAGAAATTTAGTCATCCCAAGAAAATGCATTAGGGTGACTAAATATGAAGGACAAATGTGCGTTTTGAAATTTATAGTATAAACCTATTACTTTTAGGGGATAATGGAATATGTTTCTACTTGGTAAAGACTTTACTGAAGCACAATTTAGCTTTTGTCCTCAAAATACTCTTAAGACTTTATGGCTATGTCAATTTGAGCAGAACAGCAAGCGTCACCAATCAGTAATGTTGTGGAAAGATGAACAACGTAATAAGAACGTGCAAAGAGCAGCTCAGCCCTCTCAATCAATGATGTTGCAATGAAGGAATCCCAGTTTTTTTGATGGCTTTCTGATGACGTTATCACAACATGGTGGTAAGGTACAGTGCTTTTATTACTTTGTGAAATGTAACATTCTTAAGATGCAACTGTAAGGCAGCTACAGCTTTGTTTTGTGATTTGCTGACAGTTTTCTGGTCTTGCATATAGGTAAAATGTAATTTGACATGTAAATACAATGTTTTCAGACCAATAGAGGATTTTGATACAATGACACCGTAGAGCAGTTCATACCACATAAAAATAGCTATTCAAAAACACAATTACACCTATTGATGCTGCTGCATGCACACACTCATAAATAAATAATAATAAATAGAATTAATGAAAAGTTAATGTGATTAAGCATAAAGAACGAACCGGTGAAAGCCTAATTTGACAACTTGATGAACGTGTCTATTTCAACGTTCTCCACTGAGCAGAACACCAGCCTCCTCAACAGTAAAAAGAAGATGGATGCTGATTTGACTCACCTGCAGTCAGAGATGGAGGACAGTGTCCAGGAAGCGAGGAATGCAGATGAAAAGGCCAAGAAAGCCATCGTGGATGTGAGTAGCCTCTGTTTCTCGAGTTACTGGGTCGTTTCTGCAGAACTTGCCTGAGCAGGTTCACATTTGCGAACAGGCCGCCGTGATGGCTGAGGAGCTGAAGAAAGAGCAGGACACCAGTGCACACTTGGAGAGGATGAAGAAGAACCTGGAGGCCACGGTGAAAGACCTGCAGCAGCGCCTGGATGAAGCCGAGCAGATTGCACTGAAAGGAGGAAAAAAGGAGGTTCAGAAACTGGAAACCAGGGTATGAACCAATAGAAGCATAGATCTCGTCTGCAGGTCTGACTGTGTAGATTCTCATTCATCCAGGTCACAGTAATCCCAAGCGCTTGAGTCGAAGGCAACTGGACTTGAAGATGTTTTGCCTCTCATCCTGCTCATCTGTTAGAGGATAGAAAAATCAAATCAGCCTAATTATTTCAGGTTCGTGAGTTGGAAAGCGAACTGGATGCAGAGCAGAGGCGCAGTGGCGAGGCGATGAAAGGCGTGCGCAAATACGAGAGAAAAATTAAAGAGCTCACTTATCAGGTACAGTAAGACGGGACATCCTGTCATATTTGGGGGGAATTTCACAAACCTGAAGCTGAAGAGAAAATAATGCAAAAGCAGACGTGAATGCAAAACCTGCTACGTTTCAGGGTGAGGAGGAAAAGAAGAACGTGGTGCGACTCCAGGATTTGGTCAACAAGCTGCAGTTGAAAGTGAAAGTGTACAAGCGTCAATGCGAGGAGGCGGTGAGTAGAAATAAACGAGCGTTGACGAGAGCCACGACGTCTGCCCGCAATAAGATTTTATATGCAGCATATTGTTTTGCTCTGACACGCAGGAGGAGCAAACCAGCATCCATTTGGTTAAATTTCGTAAGGTGCAGCATGAGCTGGAGGAGGCGGAGGAGCGTGCTGACAACGCCGAATCTCAGTTAAATAAACTGCGGGCAAAGAGCCGTGATATTGTTGGAAAAGGGGACTAGAAACTGGCCGAAACTGGTTTATTGGCGGACGCCAGAGTTTGATGAGTCATTTTAGGGATTTTAGCAAAAACATTTAGTCCCGACAATAATATCTGATTATGTTGGTGGCATCGACTACACTAAAAACACCAAAATAGTGCACATGAAACCCACTAATATGGCTAATAACATTACCTGTTGATTATTGTATCATAAGGATGGTAAAATTGGATATTTTTTAACCTCAGTGAGATACAACGCAACACCATAAAGATGCTGGTTCATATCTACAATACTTCATTACACGTTTTGCAAAGAAATTTAGCCATGTATTATCTATTCATATATGTTTATACATCTTCTGGTAATGGCCGTAATGTTTCCTGTAAAGCAGTTTGACCTGCCTTTTTGTTGAAAGGTGCCAAACAAATAACCTTGCATTGAAAATGTTTTTAAATGTAACATTGTAACAAGTTATATATTCCATGTCATTAAAAACATATTTAGTTGAAATTAATAATAATAATGAGTTGTAGTATTGATTGTTTCATTTATGCTAAAACTACACAATTCTAAGTTCATATGCAATTTAGAAACATAAATACATTAAATTTTAGGCCCACATTTTTTTGTAGTGCAATGGCTCATAGCGGATGGAAATGACTGAAATGTCCTTTTATGTTAATTATTGTTAATCATCAGCGTTTGCGAAAATCAAAATGTTCATTAGGCCTCATGGACTGCCGACTTCGTCATTCACAAATACAAAGTTTTTACTGGTTAGTTAAGATGAGGATTCAGGAGGTCACGGGTACACCGCAAGATATTTCATGCCTGTTCAGATTTTTATGGCTACTCATAGAGATGTTGGGATATTTTGGTGGGGTCTCATCTGTGGCACGTGGACATCTCTGCAGACTCACCGGCTGGATGCTGGATGAAGCATGAACATTTTTCAAAAGACAGCATCTGGTCATCATTCCGCCTGGTCAGTCTGAGCCCAGTACACACAGGCAGCTAATATTCCAGAAATAGTGATTATGCAGCAGTTATTTATACTCTCACACAAAAGAAATCTCAAGAATTTTTGAATTTAAATGTGCTTATTTCTTATTTCTCCCACTGATCTTCTCTGCAAAGAGTACGGTCTCAACCTGCTCTTCTTGTAAAGTGTCATGAGATAACTTTTGCTGTGATTTGGCAATATCTAAATAAAATTGTCTCGACTTGACTTGCAAGCTGCATTTGTTATAGAAGCCAAATATCAATGAGGGTTTTTTTTCTCCTGGAACCTGAGACACTGACCACCAAACGATGGAGACACGTTATCCATGTTTCAGCTTTTTCCTGTTGAACCAATAAATTCTCATTTCTCCAGACAATCTCTTTGACTCTTCCACCCACATTCATATGCTGAATCTGCATCAACTTTAAACCAAAAAAAAGGTGACATCTACCAAGACGGTTATGTTTTTGTTGCCATTTGGTAGTTGGACAGATTATGCAAAAACAACCAGGTTGATCTTAAGGGTTATTGGTGAAGAGATGGAAGCACCCATAAACTTTGAGGGTGATTCTGGTGATTATTACTTCCTTAAATATTGTAGGAACAATGTTTTTTTTTTGTCATTTCTTGTAATTTTCAAATACT
>CAAKHG010015110.1:12545-30366 GCA_901007715.1 Dactylopterus volitans | reverse complement strand
AGGGATTGTGGGACGGCAAATCTTTCCTTTAGTAAAGGATGGTCTGGTGTATCCTGTGCCAACGGAGCACCGGAGCTCTTATCTCTAATGTTTTAAAAAAAATAAAGCGGCTTTTATCTTGGTGGGCACATTTCACTCACTAAGGGGCTTTCCCAAGCCAAAAGCCTATTTGAACACACTCTCGGCCTCTCTTCTGTTCGGTTTTTACACCAAATCATGTAACCAACCTGGTTCCATTGAATTTAAGTGAGTTTTTTCACCTTGTGTTTTATTTCAGCGATTCACAAGTTTTTTTCAGTCTTGCCACTCTCCCAACTTTTTTGGCAGCATCAAATTCCGAATGGGCACGTAACTTTAAGTCCCCACCTCAACAACAGTTGGGTGGTGACATGAAGCAATTTGAAAGAAACCAGTATTTCAAAACCTCATGACCTGGCTGGATAGCACACACGTTTAGCTGAATGGCGGAGCTGCCCTGTGAATCATCATCATCATCACATCTCTAATTTGCCCTGTGAATGAACCGCTGGGCTAGAACATTCTTAAGTCTTTTTTTTTTTTTAAATCTCCTTCAAGCCCTGTTTGTGTGCACAACCCCCACCTGGATACACTGAACGATGACATCCTCTACCACTTTGGTCTAGGAACCCGAACCCACAACCTGCCAGCAATGTTTGGTGATGTCAAAGTAACAATTTTTAAAATAACGATACTCATTCACATCACATCCATTATGAGCTTTTTACAGCAAATATTTGACCAGTGTGTGTGTGTGTGTGTTTTTTTTCCCCTCAGTTTGTGTGTGTTGGGGGCAGTCCTTGGCGAATGAAGTCATTCATTGAGTACGTTGCCGCAGAGATCGGTATGGAAGACCCCAAATCAGAGTATCCAAACATCTGTGCTGGGACGGACCGCTACGCCATGTACAAAGTTGGCCCGGTGCTATCTGTCAGTGTATGTGAGATGATTTTGTTCTTTCATATTAATTTTGGTGTTTGATTAACTAAAAACTTAATTGATGTGAAAATTGTCTGCCCTTTCAGCATGGGATGGGCATCCCATCTATTTCCATAATGTTGCATGAGTTAATCAAACTCCTGCATCATGCACGTTGCACAGATGTCACAATCATACGCATTGGGACATCAGGCGGAATCGGTAAGATTATTTGAAGTTTGAAGTGCCTTTTAGTTACCCAATTTCTTAATCTGATTTGAAGCTTTTCGTCTTTTCAAACAACGCTGATGCCTCTGTGATTCTGTCATTGAATTCAGAGGAAAGAGGAAATTTCTTGACATGTGTTAGGCCGCGTCTTGTCACGTTTCCTTCCAGAAAATGAGACGGTGTCCAATGGATAACTTTTCCAATGGATAACTTTTTGTTTCAACAAAAAAGTCCCACAAGAGGGAGCTCTAAGGCCCTTAGCCTTCAGAGCAGTTTGACCAAATATGTCTCCTAGTATGAGATTACAATTTGCAAATTATATTTCCTACTTTTTCTCTTGAAGAGAACGCCCTGGTATATTTAAAATTTTACTGTTTCGATGCAAATAATGAAATTGATTCTAATAAATGCTAACCTTTGCATTATTATCCATGTGCCATTGGTCATTAGGTGATGTCTTGTGTCATATCTATGAATTTACACTCCTCTTATGTTGATTGCCAGCTGTGGTGTGATTTGATAGTTTAATAGTTCTTCGGATGTCTTGTATTTGAAAAGGCCCCGATTATGACTTTACTGAGGATAGTAAATTATGGTGTTTCTACAGGATAATATCTTTTAATCTGAAGCCTTGTGTTCTTCTGGTGCATCAGTTGTATTCATCTCACCTGCCACGTCTGGTTTTCAGGGCTTGAGCCAGGCACCGTTGTTGTCACCAAACGGTCTGTGGATGCCAACTTTTGGCCCAAGTTTGAGCAGGTAATCTTGGGGAAGACGGTGATCCGCAATACTGATCTGGACCCGAGCCTGGCAGAGGAGCTGTTGCAGTGCAGCAAGGAGCTGAACCAGTTTGATACAGTGATGGGCAACACCATGTGTACAATGGATTTCTACGAAGGTACAAGTCGCACTGCATTCATGTCTTCCTGTAATGGTTGTGGATACAAACAGTGGTTCATGTACACTGGTGTCATGCCCCTCTTTTGCTATCTTTCCCTCTTTTTCTTATCTATTATCTCTGTGTTATCTATCACCAGGTCAAGGCCGCTTGGACGGCGCTTTCTGCTCCTACTCGGAGAAGGACAAACAGGAATACCTCAAGAAAGCCAACGAAGCAGGAGTCTACAACATTGAAATGGAGTCATCAGCCTTCGCTGCCATGTGCAAACTGAGTGGTCTGCACGGTAAGAAAGGACAGCATCAGCATTATGCTAGAGGTGTCCAAATGTCGCCGTCTTTGGGTTTGTAACATGAATTTCTTGTTCTGCAAAGCGGCTGTGGTTTGCGTCACACTGCTGGACCGACTGAAGGGGGATCAGCTGAGCAGCTCTCATGAGGTCCTTCACAGCTACCAAATGCGTCCTCAGATCCTCGCTGGCTATTACATCAAGAAGCAGCTGAGTGCCAAAACAGCACAAAGCTGAATCCTTCACTTGTTAAACTGGTATTCAAAAATGTCCTCAAGTTCTTGGCATCTTGTCTTGCAATGTAGAGAACATCATGACTATGCAGTAACTCACCTTTCGCTGTTTTCGCACACATTCTCTCCAGCTCAACAATAGCCATACCCCTTTAAAGGAGAATTTCTGTATTTTTCAGCGTGGGTCCCATTTTCCAATGTTTTTAGGTCAAAAGCGATGGGAACAAAAAGCTTTTCAGTTTTGTTCAGTCCTGAGTGAGAATGATGTGACCAGATACATAAAAAATGGCGACAATTTAATCAGAGCGAAATGATATTTGACCCATTTAACCCAATGGAAAGGTCCTAGGTTGAAAAATACGGAGGTTCTGTTTTAATATTTCCAGCATTATCACTGAATATTCAAATTATATGCACTAGCTTTTTTATTTATCCTGTTAAACACTGAGTTTGTATTCTTGATGACTGCGGCTGTTTTTATACAACTTAAGTACATTATCTGTAAAACCACTTTGACTTTTGCTGAGTGTATGATTGCAGCTGTATGAAAATGCTGAATTATCACCTTCAGTGTGTTTTTTGAGGCTGAATGTATGGTTTTGATTAGGCTAGTCGATGTTTCCGCAGAACCTCAAAACTGACCAAAAAATATCACTCCATCTCAGAGGAATAGCCACCATATACAATAAATTCTGCTTGAAGTTGTTTGTGTTGTGTCCTCAAACATGCTCAAAACGTGCAGTTTTTTCTTTGCATAAGATGCCTCTGGCCTATTTGTTAAACCAAGGGTTATCCTGATTCACCAAATAAACTAAATAATCGCTTAAATTTCGATTTTCGACTCATGTTTTCTTCATTCCAAAAAATATCTGTTTATATAGGTCACCAGATTCGTTTCCTTTGTCTGGATTTTTTTTAAATCAATTTTCTCCAATATGACATTATCCTACAGATCCGTTATTTAAGGTTGAGGTTTATCCAGTCCTCTATAATTTAGCCGCCAAAAAAAAAAAAATCCATGTTTTTCTTACTCATCTGCTTTAATCATTCGCTTCGTGGGTCGATCAACTTGGACAGTGAACTGAGAAGCTTTCTGCGCGTCAGCGGACAGAGGAGGGTCTTCTGCTTGCGCGCTCCCGTGCGCGTCCACCCCCTGTCTGCCATCCGATCCTGCCCTGTTTTATTCGCTGACTCAGTGCCTTAAGCACCATCACCGTCCACCTGAAGAGAGCTACAGCATCCTCTGCGGAGAAATACATCCGACATGGCGAAAACAGCAACCGGTAAGCATACTCAGACTCGGGGGTGTTGGCGGATGCAGGGGCGGATGAATGGATGCGTGGATGCGCGGCTGACGGACGCATCCTTTTTCTTTGCTGATCTTAGGTCGACCCGGTTCGGTTCTGCTGGCTGCTTGAGCTTCTTTTGCCTGATCATTGTTCACATTTAGGTTCTGAGACATTCATATCGCCCTTGTGCTTTACAGTCTTGCCACAAGATGCTGGTAATGGCTGCGAGGACGTGGGCTTAGGCCCCCCCACACCACCCGCCCCTCCCTCCGTCGTTAATAACTCACGCTACCAAAAAAAATGTCCAATTTATTGTCACCTTCCATGTTAACATTTTTGTTCGTCTTTCGCTTCGATCTTTTATCAAAAGCAAATAATCAGACATCACTAACCGGCTCTGGACCGCTTTATTTACTACCCACCTGCGGTTCATGCTACAGCGGCCCCGACATGCAGCATAATGCAGACGGACCCCGCCCAAGATGCTGCTGCCGCCGACCATGGAGCCCACAGCGAGGCTGAGAGGGCGTCAGCGCGCAGATCTGCGCTGTCCTGCCCTATAATCAGTCTGCTTTCTGTTTCAAAACGTTTCATCTGTTACCTCGTTGCGATTATTTCATTGGTACATCACCCAGGACGGCTTCATTAATTGATCCATGTCTGTCTCAAGCTCCCCTCCCCGCGCGCACATTTCATCCTCGCCTGAGATGCATCCAGCTGTGACAGTGACAGATGTGTTGCCGTTCGTTTCGCAAAAAAAAAAAAGGCAATAATTCAGCATGTTCTGAGCGAATGAAAGGGCTCCACTTCCAAACAATCGGGCCTCAGAGTCAACACAGCGATGCTTATACTGATAGATGGAAGTAGATAGGCAGCATTAATCATCCCATCTGGAGAACAGTTTCAAGATGTCAGTCTGTGTTTTTTTTTAAATGTTTTTTTTTTTTTTTTTTTTTTTTAGCATATTTGTTTTCATTGGTTTGTTGATGACATATACACAAGTTAAACATTAATGGTCTCTGAGTAAACGTGTGTGGGGTGGTTTCACATGCTGGTGGCAGAGGAGGCGAGTGTGTGGCAGGGTGGGAGGCAGGCCAGCCCTGCAGCAAGGGGGCCGCTTCACACACTGGCCTTTGCAGCAGAAGGTTTAGCAGCACTGGCAGTCTGTAGCGCTTTTTGAACAGCTTGCTGGGTACTTGATCAAATACCGGCATGGAAAAGTGACAGGATCTGCGGATGAGCGCGAGATAACCCAATAGGCTGTGCGATGGCACATATTGCACGAGATCTAATGATAATGTTAAAGAAGCAAAGAAAATCAATCGCTTGTGTTTGGCAGCCATGACACAATAAGGGCGGGTTAATACACAGACAAATATCTGTGCCTCTTGATTACTGTGACCGCGAGACGGGACACACAGCCGAGGATATTATAGGAGATGAGACAAGCTGAAACTCGGACTGGCCTTTCCTGTCACTCATCTACAGATTGCAAGAGCAAACTGAGCAAGAGCTTTTGATTCCAGTATTGAAATGAGCCACAAATGTCCAGTTGCTATAACATCACTTACAGTAAAAGGATTGCTTGCTTCATCCTTCTCATAAAAGGCTTTTTGTTTAATCACCTTAAAAGAATAACATCCAGTCAGTGAATTATTAAGCAGGTGGCACTTATGTGCGTTTCAGACTTCTTGTGGATCATTAACACAGTGGTCATCTGATGGTAATGTGTCTACTAGGCAATTTCTCCTCCTTTTCTTTTGACTTGTAAAATCTTCATTTAGGATGATCTCAAATGCCTTTATTAATTTCCCGAGATTTTTTGTCGTCGTTGTTTTGAATGTGAGGGAACATTAGCTGGGTGTGTTTTTTTTTAATTGTTTTCATCAGTGACACAGAGTGACCTGGATGCTGTGGCATGTTTATGTTCCTGCAGCATACAAAGAGAAGATGAAGGAGCTGTCCGTCCTCTCCCTCATCTGCTCCTGCTTCTATCCAGAGTCACGCAACAAGCTCCTGTGTGAGTTTGAAGGTATGGATCACCTTGAGATTGTTTGAACCCCATGAATTTTTCATCTGCCTTGTCAATAAACATTCATTTTGGCTTGTTGTTGGGTTGATGTATTATTGGAGGTTGATTATTTCCCCCCAGTAATATTATCATAATTTTCTTATCTTCAGATATGGAAGTGAAACCAATAAACAAGCGGGCCTCTGGCCAGGCCTTCGAGGTAATTCTCAAGCCTCTGTCTCCAGTATCAGATGTAGCCCACAACCTTCCTTCACCCCCCAAGAGGGATATTTCCTTGGATGACATTGAGAAGAAACTGGAGGCTGCTGAAGACCGAAGAAAGGTTAATTTTCACCTGTGTCAAATGGCTTTCGAATGAAAAAGAAAAACATTTTGAAGATGCTAAACCACTCGCAGTGGATCACTTAGTCTTGTTTTTTTTTCACTCTGCGTTATTTTTAGTACCAAGAATCCCAGGTGCTTCGGGCTCTGGCAGAAAAGAGGGAGCATGAAAGGGACGTGTTGCTAAAGGCGATGGAGGAGAACAACAACTTCAGCAAGATGGCTGAGGAGAAGCTCCAGCTGAAGATGGAGCAGATCAAGGAGAACCGCGAGGCCCATCTGGCAGCCATGATGGAGCGTCTACAGGAGAAGGTGAGAAACGGCGACACCATATCATATAAAAAGAAAATATCCGACTGGCTGCTGTCCTGATGACTAATCTCTCTGGCTGTGTTGTTGTGGTGTTCGCCAGGAGAGACATGCAGCTGTGGTGCGCAGGAACAAAGAGATGAGGGAAGAGCTGACAGCATGAGCAACACACAAGTCCTGACTTCCATTGTCCATCTACGTCACTCCATCCAGGCCCCTTCCTCGCTCCGCTCCGAGGCCCAGACCCCCAACCCTGGAGCCTGGGAGGCGGAGGAGCTCACTACCACGTCACAATGCACCCACCGCACCACAACACCCCCCCACTATCAGTATTGTCAGTGGATACAAACATCAGTAACACTCATCGTGAGAAGTGAATGGATTTCTTGATTTTAGAGAAAATGCTGGCTTTTATTTTGTAAATACTTTTTTCAGATCTATCTATCTATCTATCTATCTATCTATCTATCTATCTATCTATCTATCTATCTATCTATCTATCTATCTATCTATCTATCTATCTATCTATCTATCTATCTATCTATCTATCTATCTAGGTGAAGTACAAAGATTGTAATGTACTGCACTGTACAATTTCAAACGTTTTGTTTGTAATCGGTTGATGTTTCAGTTCTTGAAATTTGACTCGACGACCATTTTCTTGTGAAAGCCCTCGGTGTTGTGAGGTGGCTGTCCACTGGCATTTGCAGTGTTTCCTGATGATGTCATGATGAGGATAATGATGATGATGATGATGACGACGATGATGACGACGATGATGATGTTCCTGTGTCTTTGTGCAGAATGAAAGTCGGTGTTCCTAAACTACAGACACCCCCCTCCCATCTATCTCACACACACCTACTCATTCTCAACACACACGCTTGGAATTTAAGAGTATGCCAAAACCACAGATTGAAAAAAAGGTGTCCACTCCCTCTGATATGAGCTTGATAATGAACTTGATAGGTGCTTTATTATGATTAAGAATGTCTTTACCCAAAAGGAGCAACTGTTTATACACTTGCAGATTCCCACTTACCCAGACAACGCTGTTTCTCAATCGACTCCATCTTTAGCTGACTTCAACTGCTCTGTTATGTGTACACAGTTTTTTGGGTAATAATCTCTTGAATGTTTTGACACCCTATTGGTAACATGCATAGTGTCTTGGACAGTGGAATGTGCTGTTGCTCCCACCTTGATATTGACAGCGTGACAACATAACGTATGACTGCGTGGGTGTGTGTGAATGCCAATTTACCATGAGGCATCATTAGCGTCTGCTCTCTTTAGGGGGTTAGCCGGAGAATGGATGCAGGACGCTTTACATTCAGCACACTGAACTAGTCTCTTTTTAATATACAGTACCACTGATATCTGCCTGCATCCTCTGCTGCTTGTGTTTTTCCCTTCGTAAAATTTCTCTGTGAAAGCTTTGCTGAATAAAGGTTTGGGGTTCTGTGAACATGGCATGCACCATCTAATAGTTTTCTGTGGTAGAAGACGAGGGGGAATGAAAACTGCCAAATAAACGGATGAGTTATCTTCTGAACCTGAGAATCACAGTCTTCTGAGGTAATATCAACATCGTGTTAATTCATTTTGGAATGACCTGTAACTTAAGAAGTTATTCAGATTATATGGCTCACGGGTTAAACTTTCAGACTTATCATAAACATATAGGCATGGGTAACGCATTAAAGGAAAAACAACCGTTAAGTGTAAAGAGTCATCACAGCATCTTCAGTGTGTTTTGGCCTAGATTCTCCCAAGTTTCTGAAACTCTGCTTGATTTGCTTATTTATTAACATTCTGGGTGTATTGATGACAATGCTGGACACCTCTGTCTTAACACACTGGTCCAAAACCTCCCACCTTTTGACTTAGTTGAGATCTGGTGACTCTGGCGTCAGAGTCACCTTATGTTCTTACTCATCAAATAGTGACCCCTTGTGTCCTATGGATGTAATCTTGTTTCTCCGCTCATTTAATATACCTTATTAATTTGTGCGCGATGACTACATTGCCGTCCGTTAGACGATAACGCACAGCGTTCCGCCAGTAGATGGCAGCAGCAGATTTTTTTTTGTAACAACACAACCACGATGGAGTCCATAGGCAACTAAAAGTAGGTCAAAAGCTGGGGAAAATGTGTCAAAACACTGAAAATATTGGACAACTGATTTGCTCATGACAATAATGAGGATTCTGAATTTAAATTCACACAGTTTAGAGGGAGCAGGTTTTGTGACATTCAGCTACACTTGTGGTGCATCTCTTGTCAAACACTGCCTATATCACTGTAAACTGACTGATGGCACCCAGAGGAGGAAAATTCATCATCGATAGATCAAGCCTGCAGGGGACAAATAATAGACGGTGCCACTCTGGTGCTGCATGTAAGGAGTCATTAACACAATGAACCCTGAAAAACATGCGGCCACCAACATTGTACCAGACATGGCAACTCGTAGCAGGGCAGTGATTTACTGGTCCCAGCTGTCGGTGTGCTGCTGTCACTTTTGACTGCTTTTCTCCAGTGTCCCCATCCTGTTCACACTATTGTCTCCGTTGCCGACCAACCTAAGCTGATGAGGTCAGGGCAACATTGTAAAGGATTTCCTCTGGCTCTTAATGATTTCCTGGGTATTCATTAGGGTAACAATGCTCTCGGATTTGGTTACCTACCTGGCAGACAGTAAAGGAATTGCCTTTCACTCAATAAATGTGTCCTGATTAGCTCGTTATTAACTTCTATGGGATTGTAACAAAATATACCTGTAGATTGTGGCTCATCTGGGGAATATATGGTCTTAATCACTTGGAGGGCAAATAGTCTGCATGATAGCGTGTATTATGAATGTAGATAAATAGGTCCCCTATGACATCTACCATGAACAAAACAGTCCATAGAATTAAAGGAGTAAATGCAACATAAACATTGGCATAAATCTATGGATCATACTTTTAAATTCAATTTATTGGTACAAAAATATCACAAATAGATACAAAAAAATGTAAGTGTCCAATTGTCAAATAGCTCGTATCTCAAATGTGGTGCACATTAGGATGCGTGTTAATGTCCATACACTTAACAAGCAGCCGAATCAAGAATCTCTACATAATGTTAATACAGACAGACTTTGCTCAACAAATGTAGAAGGTTCAGGATCATGTACAAAATATTACCTCTAATTTGTGCTTACAGTGACTCTATTCATCGCCCATACACAATCTAATCAAAGCAGCCCACAACCTGGAGACAGTGCATGTTAGCTAAATCAATCATTTCACAGAATACCATTCAATCACAGACTTAATTTCTTGATGACAACTTGCTGAGAGGAAATTATAACCTTCAGCTACCTCTCCCATTTATACTTTATACATAATAAAATAAGATCAGTTCACATTTGTCCACTTCTGTTTAATTGCTATAAAAACAGATGGACAGCCTGTCGGGTCTGTGGTTGCGGGCACAGCTCAGCTGTTGCCTTCAGTCCAGTTGTTGGCTTCAGAAGGCCCCGATCTCTGTGCCCCAAGGCCTGTAAGGCTTTGACAGGGTGGAGGAGGGGCTCAGTGTGCTGAGGGCTGTCGGGGAGACTAATGGCAAAGCACTGAAGGAGAGGGGGAAGGCTGAAAGCGAGGAGAGGGATGATAGGAGAGGTGGCGAGAGCTTGGATGTTGGCACAGGCAGACCGAGGGGCAGCGAACCAGTGGGAGGCACCCTGAGAGACTCTGTGGGGGGCAAAACACTGAGTCTCGATGTTCCTGATGGTTCAGTGCTGGAGGACGAAGGTGTAGAGGGAGATGATGATGAGGAGGGTGGTCTACTGCTGCCTCTGGATGTGGGCGTTCTGCCCTGGGGATGTTGTAAAAGGAGGTGATGGGGGAGCTGGGCATGTGCAGTCCCGTAGGCAGATCCCCAGGCTAAGTGTTCCAGTCCAGTCTGCACCTCCCTCTGAGAGGCGTAGTTGCTAAGGTGGGATACCAAGCGTAGACGGAGTGGGTCTGTGTTGTCTCGGCCCTCTATGATGCTCAGGAAGCGCGCCGTCTCTGCCAAGCACTCCCTGAAGCCCAGGCTGCGGTAATCCTTAGCAAGAGCATGAGCCTCGAAGTAACCTGACATGAAAAGAGTCTGCAAGTTAGGAACATGTGATGCACATTAAAGCCTGTTCTAATGAATTAGTGAAGGGGGTTACAAGGGGTCTAGGGGGGGGTGGGGGGGTGGGGGGGGGGGGGTATAATTCAGAGCCTAAGAATAAATTAATTTACCTTTGCCACCAGATGCGTGGAGCATCTTTAAATGATCCACAGTCATTTGCAATATTTCTGCTTTTTCCAATTTAGCTGATCCCTGGAAGGAAACAGAGGGAAATAGTTATGAGTTATGTTTTATCAGCTGTCCTCCTCAATAATAAACTGGCCACCTGGTTCATTAAGCAAGATTTAAAGTAAGACCACCTATTTACCTGCTTCTCAAAGGCACTGGGCACCAGTCTTCTTAGCTCTGACAGACTATTATTGATACGGTCACGGCGCCTTTTTTCAATTATCTGTAAATGAGCAAAAACAGACAGTGCAATTAAGATTAAATAACAAAACGCTCAGGCTCTCAACCAAGCATCAGCGCCGTTTTTGGGGGTGACCGGATAAGATAATACTTACCCCTCTGCGTCTTTTCCTGGCTTGAACTTGAGTAGTTGTGGAGGGAGACATGGAGCCGTGAGAATCTAAATGGCTGGAGGGTGAAGCAACACACTTTAAGAAAAAAATAACAACTACTGGCGTGACGAGAACTTAAAATGCACATTTAAATAGAGTCGAAACTAACTGGAAATGAACAAATCTACCTTGCGGGCATCTGGGGTCAACAAGAAAAACACAACATAACAAACCCAGTTTCGTCGCAGCTGTCCTTCTCCACCTCCACATTGTCGTCCAGGTCGCTCTCCGACGAGCTGTAGTTGTGGCTTCGCTTCATTTTTACGCACAGCGATCGAAAATAGTCCTTGCGCGGAGGCTGCGGCGGCGCACTGACAGCAGCGACTGTGCGCATCAGAGCCGCTTCTCCTCTCGTTATTGTGGCACCGCGCGGAGGGGCGGGGTCCCGGGAGTGAAGTGGGCGGGGCCTGGGAAACCTTAAGCCTGTTAAAAATCGAGCCTGTATTTGAGTGACAGGACCTTGTAGCCGCCGTCCAAATGTCTCAAATCGAGGTGTTGGAGGTCATATTATAAATGATTCTTCAACACCTATATATATATATATATATAAACACATGTGTGTCCAATCAACATGCAATGTGCATTGATTTCCATGGCATTTAAAGGGCTGTTGATAAAATCTGAGGTTGGTCCTTTTCCCCATGGCTGACAGCTCAGGCTGACTGGTCGACCCCTGGCCCGGAGCCACCGGTTTCCCCGCTGAGATCTCAGTCTGAGAGCAACAGGCCGCAAACAAGCGGGAGCCCTCTTCCTCTTCGCCCTTGTGGAGGACACACGGCCCATTAGCGGGGTGTGTTGTTCATTGTCGGCTGTCAGCTGTGTGGTTCCACAACGGCATTGATCAGCTGGGAGGCCCAACATTAGTCAGCCGGCGTTGCCAGGCTCTCCTAGGAGACTGCAAACAGGTCAACTGGCTGGCGCAGGGAGAGCTTCCCAGGGAGTCATTCATCCTCTGAGCAGGGAACGTCGCTCTGCTGCAGGGTGGGAAAGAGAAACAGGAGTGTTTTTAGAAGCTCGAGCTTCATGCCACCATAGATTAATGTTTTGAGTATGAGCTGCATGAAAAAACACACATACTGACTTAGGTATACTGTGGAGGCAAAAGTAAAGTGTGCCGGACGGGGAGCGGGGGTGGTCTGCTGAGGGTGTGATATCATTTTGACCCAGCTGATCCGCCAAGGTTAAAGGTCAGACTATATTAAACACTGTAGCTTTCGATGTCTGTGTTTAACTGTGTAACTGATACCTACTGGGTGTTTGGGTATAGGTGTATTCAGAGGAAAGTACATAGGTAAGTCATTTTTAATATATACATGTGGTGATGTTTTTAAAAATAGGTATATATATATATATATATATATATCTAATCCCTCTGGAGTAATTTAAATCAATAAATCAGTCAGTTAATTATTTTATTATGTCTATTCGACCAATGTAGTTTTAAAGAAAACATAATAAGTTTGTGAACCAAGTTGTTTAAAACAATCAAAAAGAGTCTTACATTAATGAACTACCATTGGGAAAAATTAAGGTATGACCGCAATGTATATTCATAAAAAATGACTTCATAATATAATAATCAAACACCATTTTCAAGTTGATAAATGTATACAAGTTAATATTTACTGTATGTAATATGAATGCAAGATTTTACTTCTAAACAGGTTTTTTCCCCCCCTAAATTGATTAGAACTCGTGCTAAAATATGTGGAGATGTCTTGCATCAAATGCTGTATGTTTAACAAAAAACTTCAGTACATTTGTCTAAACTCTGTTCCAAAATCCATCAATAATCCCCTATAATTCCCACAAAGTTGGTCTAGAACATCTATCCAGGCTCCCCAAACTAAACTGTAAGCTGTTCTTTAACTATTTGGAGAACATCCATGATGTTCTTCTCTGCTGAAAGGCAGCTTTTGAGTTTTTGTGCCTTCCGTCTGACACACTGTAAGTCCTACTTATGTCACTCACATTTGTATTCCCTGGCTTTTAGTGCTGCTCAAACAAGCTACCCTGACTTTTCTTATAGAGACACTTTAGAGACAATTTATTTCATCCTTGTTCTAACTTGTTATTTTATTGTGTATAACATTTCTTATTTTATTGTTACTTTTAACATTTTTTATTTTTATTATTACTGATGTTTTTAAACTAGGGGCTATTTATTGTGTTTAAGTATGTACAGTTGTATAGTGAAGTTTTTATAAAATAAAGTTTGACTTGACTCGACTTGACTACTGGCATTGTGTAATACAGATCTTAGCACAATGAAGTAAAAGGTTTCTGCTTCATTTATTCATTGTTTTTGCCAATAGATGCCTGCATATGACCTATATATATATATATTTATTGGCTTTAAAACACAATTAGACAATGGAATTTAAAATTACCTGGTCCAAGTTCAAATTTGATAACAATGCCACAGAAAACAGATATTTTAAGCATGTCTTTTCCTTAAGGTTATGTGAAAAAAGGAATTTTGGAGCCTCAAAGAACCTTTGCTTTGAAGAAACTGAAACATAGATATGTTATAATGCTTTTCCCTTGAGGGCCCATGGGTGGCCCACCGACTGCTTCGACATTCACTTAAGAGATAACATTTCAGCCAGATACAGGGACTTGTTTTTGAAAAAATTGCATCTTATTTCAAGAACTCTAAATAAAAAACACCTTGCTTATTCTTGTAATAAGTGACATAATCTAAGCGGCTAAAGATTTATTTCTCAAATTCACCAGAACCAGAATCAGAATCACAATACTTTACTGATCACCAGGGGGACATTTTTTTCGGTGCAGATGCTCCCTGCAAGAGTACAAGCATAAAGATAAGTAGGAGAGGTACTTAAAATAATAAAATAGTAATAAATACAAATCAACAATACAAATGAATCGATAAATAGACATACACAGTATGTAGAAAATATATACAATCTGCATAATATATAATGAGAAAAGTCCAGTCTGTTGATCAGGTCGTCTGGCACTCAGAGCGAGGACTTATATCGTTTGATGCCCACAGGCAGGAATGACTTTATTGGTCGATAGTGTAGCTACAGTATATATATATATATATATGTATATGCACAAAACATGTATATGAGTATAATAGGTATGTCAAACACAACACAACTAAATGCAGACAAGCAAATAAACTAAAACAGCCATCATGGTAAAAACAATCAAATTCAATTTTTTTTTTTTTTTTTTGCTGTTGTGATTAAAGAATGAAAATGAAATATCTGGAGTGCGGGACGGCACTCCGGGCTGGGACGGTTGCTGGGCTGACATGTCTGGTACGGCCATCAAGAGGGAGCACGACCCCGCTGCCGCCCCCCATTCCAGCACCTTGTAGAGCAGCAGCTGTCTCTCTGCTCTGTCCATCAGGTCAGTTGTTAACTCGGTGCTCTGGGACCTAGACAAGTGCGGATGAGAGCTTGAGTCCACGGAGCAACTGCAGGCCAACATGCTGTTTCCAGAATGTCAGAGGGGCTTCAGGGGTGACAGATACAATGTGTGAGCCTCTGTCATTGCGTTGATGCTCTGAGTTTCCCCTGCCCTCATCTCCTCCTCCCTGTCAGCACATACATACTAAAAAAAATCACCCATTTCATGCATTTCCACACTCACATACTCCCACTTGGTGGATTTATGGAGGCCATACTCCCTGTCTGGACAGTGTTTCTCACATGTTGCATGCAGCTCATTCAGATTCCCAGCTAGATCAGCGCAAGTGCCCTTCACCCCAGACGAAACCAAACATAACCTTTCAATGACTTTCAGTCTAATGGCAGCCTGGGTATATTTGGGATCACTTCAGGAGTGTTTTGGATACTGCTATGGTAATGGGGCTCTACAGTGCCACCGGCTCTGCAGGACAGGCCCGTCCATGTGGTCTCCATTACGCAGACACAAACCACTCTCTGCACACCTGACTGTCAAGGTCCTTCACATTAGTGCTGACATTCCTCCGGCCCATTAAGCATAATTATGATTTTTTTCTTCCACAGACCTTGAAATATCACCTCTGGCATGATAACATTTTCTCAGCCTCCACTCCATTTGACTTTTGATGAAATATTCTGCTTGTGTGTGTGCGCGCTTAGATTTGATGTATATATTTTCAGGTAGCTTTAGTTTTAATACGTCAAACAGCATGCCAGACTGTGCTTGTTGACCATGGGCCGAACTCCACCGCCATCAATTTGGAGAAACTCCTCTCAAACCAGCGCCAGGAAGCTAAGAGGTATAAGCAAGCATTTGTTTGAAACTGGCGTGTGCCCAGCTGCCTTCCTCAATCTCCCCTCAGGTTTCCCTTGGTGACTCTTTGTGTGTAAGAGTGTGGCCCGAGTGTGTGGTGGTGTGTCTGCATGTGTTTATGTGTGTGCCACCGAGAGTGTGCGAGCGTGTTTAGGAGGTGCTGGTTCCCACAGCCCTGATCTAATTCCGTGGTAACTCAATCTCCGTGTGAGCGCTTCCCGGCGAGTGTTCTCCCACCCGCCGACAGTCTCTCTCTCTGGCTAGCTGAGAGGCTGAGTGTGTCTGACAGAGGCCGGCTCAGTCCCATTGGACACCCCGCCGCCGCCGCCACCCGCTCGCCTCCCGCTCGCCTCCCGCTCGCCTCCCCTCAACCCACCCTCCCATCAGGATTGATTTACTATGTCAACCGTTGGGGCTGTAGGCAGTAGCGACGCTCGCAGCCGTGCAT
Organism: Dactylopterus volitans; assembly: GCA_901007715.1. Lineage (NCBI taxonomy): Eukaryota > Metazoa > Chordata > Actinopteri > Syngnathiformes > Dactylopteridae > Dactylopterus > Dactylopterus volitans. The sequence goes on along the minus strand of CAAKHG010015110.1, from coordinate 14,398 downwards.
GCATCCTGTGTGCACACCATCCTGACATCTTATACCTGTCATTCAACAACTGCTACACAGAAGCTTGCTTTAGTGCGTGTGTGAGAGAGAAAGAGAGAGAGAGAGAGCGGGACACACACACACAGAGAGAGAGAGAGAGAGAGAGAGAGAGAGAGAGAGAGAGAGAGAGAGAGAGAGAGAGTTGAGTTTTTCTGATTATATTCACCTTCTGTCAAGGTGCATGCAAACGTGTGGTTTTCATTCATATACACATGAACTGTGACATATTATGTAAGACAGAGAAAATGCCACCCATGTTGGTTGTAAATAGCTCGTCCCGCTAAGGGAAATGTCTGCCAGACAGCCTCCATACAACAATGTTATCCTATGGGCCACAGCTTCCTCTGGTTCCAGTCAGCACCCAGGCGCTATATTGGGTAGAGACCAGACCTGGCCTGAGACCCATTCCTCCTGTCTGACCATAATACACCCCCCTTTTCATTCTTTACTTTCCTGCCTTTGTTGGCATTCATTCTCTTTGTGCTTTTTGGATAGGTAAAGCCAGGGAGGATGTATTGACTTCCTTGTTTCTTTGTTTAGCTTGTTTAGAGTCTTTCAAAATCGGGACCAGCTGCCAATTGCAGGGAGTCGATTACAGAACATTGACAGCGATTAGAGAAGAGTCAAACAATACGAAAGAAACATGTCGGTCTCCATCATTGACCAAAAATCAGTTTCATCCATTTCTCACAATGGTGCACGTTTCCTCAATGGCTCGCCCGTGAGGTTTACCGGTGGGCTTCCCGTTACCAGCTAACTTATGCAAGTACACAAAAGAGAACAGGCAGATCACAAGACTGGTTCCCAAATAAGCGCAACAGGAGACAGCACGTGATGTCCACACAGAGAGAGCGTTCGCGCCGAGCAGGCTGCTTTTAAGGCCACACATTGTGCTACCACAGGAAAAACATTGTTTGCATATCAATGGCATTTGTGTGTGTGTGTGTGTGTGTGCGCGCGTGTGTTTCATGAGGTGGGGGTGTTGGAGCCCTGATTGAACTGTGTCTCCTGGTGTACATCATGCAAAGGGGAACTGCACTCTCACTGACCATATGAATTATTAGTTAGGCTAGAGAAAATTGTTGTTCTCAGTCTCTCTCTAATGAGTTATTGGTTGTGGTTGGTGAGAGCGGGTGGCTAGTGAGATGGTTGGGGGCGTCTGTTCCGCTGCTTTAGAACTGTCTCTGATGGTCAATGAAAGTCCATGTTTATTTGGAGCCAATTTTGTATTTGCCCGAAGGTATCTTGAATTAAATCTGATTAGCAGAGCCTGTAACCACAAGCGTTTAGACGGAATTGTGAATCAGAAAAATTTATTGAGTGTCACAAATTTATGAAAAAGAGAAATTTGTGTCCGCCGCACACCAGCGCATTTCCCAGTGGATGCTCTCTGCCAGCTGTCTGCACTGCAGTAAAGTACTGCTTTCCCAAGCTCCGACCTGTGGGAAAATCTGTTGTGGCCAGTAATTGATTCCGCCCTGCCAGCCCCATTACTCTCCACTGCAGTCAAACTGCCAGTGATCTGCAGAAAGCCTGTTGGCACAGCCCCTTTACTCATTCTGTCTTTCTGCACTCACACAAACATGCATCAGAATCCCACCTTTTCCAACTGTTAATGCCCTCGTTATTTCTAGCTGCCTCCGTTATTTTTTAACTTACTCATATGCTCTGTGCAAATTTACTTGAACATACCCACACACACACACAGACACACACACACACACACACACGCAGGCATGCAGGCATGCAGGCACACATGCACGCACACACACACACGCCCGCACGCACGCACGCACGCACACACGCACGCACGC
>CAAKHG010015104.1:16187-28564 GCA_901007715.1 Dactylopterus volitans | reverse complement strand
CTTGCGCAAACCTTTACCAGCAGACCAGCCAAAACCCAATTCTAGATTTTTGGCTAAAATGGAAGTGTCCTCAAAATGGCATTCAGAGATGAGGACCAGTGAAAAATGTGCTCACTGATGCAAATACATTTTTTTTTTGTCTTTAGGACTGTACAGAAGAGGATTAGAGCTCAAAAAAATAAATAAATAAAAAGTTCTGAGTTTTAAGTCAGAATTCTGACGTTTTTTTTGGCCCTAATCCTCTTCCGTAGTGCTGCAAGTAGCATGTGAAAGGGACACACAAACACACTTCAGCAATGTCAGCACAGCAGAAACACACATCTGCTCTGATGTATGAAACTCTCCACGTTTGTTGTAACCTTTGTTAAAATCAAACCCTCATCTTGTTTTAGCTGCATTTATTTAGCCGACCATGGCTGTGGGCTTCTAGTTTTGGTTATTTCTTTTAAATCCATTATTGTACATTGACTGTAACCTGGCTGAATAAAACAAATGATTTTTAGAAGCCTTTTAACTGTGCAAGTGAGTGTCTGTCATTGTTTCTTCAAGAACTGGCCTTGTATTGATAACATTTTCAGCAAGTGACACTTCGCTATTTTCTTTGAGTCCAAAGGAAATTAACTGGTACATGTAAATGCCTTGCACACATTTCCTTCACACTATCAACTTACAGAGCCAACTGCTCTCCAGTGAGTAAACGCTTGGCTAAAGTAGAGAGGGAACATCCATTCTGGAGGTCTCTTCCCCACTTAAAAAAAACAAAAAAAGAATCATGCACTTACTTTCTGCAAACACAAGCACATGCAATTTTGTTTGAATGTTTCGTTGTTTTTATTTGAACAAATTACATTTTGTATACGAGTTTAAAGTCGGTTTGTCTACTGATACAAAGATTAAGTGTATTAATGTTAAATGTGGGTATTAGACTGGCTATGAGTGTGTCATTGCAAACAGAGCGGCATCGACAATATGAGGTGCTTTCATTTTCTGTCAGCGTTTAGGAGTGTAAAGAAGTTGCCAATACTTGGACCTGCTGATGATCACCACAGTGTTGTGGAAGCCTGGTGTGAAGGTCATCATTTTGTGTGGTTTGCCAAAACACACTGTTATTCATATTACAACTTTACACATAAAGATCATTAGTACTGACTTTTTTTTTCCCACTTGTGAATGGAGGTTTAATGTGAGGTAAGCAACTTGTCAAGAATTTTCAACCAAAGGCTTCAAGGACGCCTTTCATTAACTAGGCTACGCTGGATGACAACACAAAAGATGGTGGTACTGCCAGTCACCGATCTGCTTACATTCGCTGGGTACACACTGACCCCACCTGGATAAAGACATGTAAGAAAAAATGTCACTGCAAGATATCAGTGTCTGTCAAAGAGATACCCTGCTGTGATACGTTGGCTGGACGGTTGGAGCAGGAGGAGGAGGATGACGTCACAGTGTGATGGCTGACGTGTGCCGCCATGTTGGGGCCTCTTAGGAGCATAGGGGAGGTCGAGGATGATGAGGGCGCGATGAAAGGGACAGATGCAGAGATGCTGCTTAATGCTGACATGTTGTTGCTGACGCAGATGTTCGGCTGAGGCAACACTGAGCTCTGTCTCCGCTGATGGAGGGATGCTGAAACAAGAAGCCATTTCATTAAAAAAAAAAACGAGAGAGCGATATATGGTACATGAAAAAAAAACTCCAATCATTTGGGATTAGATGCATTCAGTTGAAATGGATGTTTTTTTTTACTATTTATTCATTTACACTCAGTCTCATAAATTGTAGCCGTTTTGGGGTCAAAGGTCACTGGATGGGTGAATTTCACTACGCTCACTTACGCTTTCTCATCTCCTCTCCATTTGTGACACGGAAATCCTTCCACGTTTCAAGTGATGTCATAAAGCTGCACATATTAACTTATGTTTTGATTTAAGCGTATTCGCTTCTCTCGTCCCTTTTCGGTTTTGTGCTGGGTTGTATAAAGTAAAGTATGTTATTGTAACTTCATGTACATGTACGCCGAAATAAATGAAATAAATGATAAATTCACGTTACATAGTCAAAGTTTGGCAGTTTTGGCTACTCCATCCCTGCATCTTTTCCGTGCATCGCTCTTCCTTTGTGCTGGGAGGTGCTGAGACGCAAGGAAGAGATGCGAGTGAGGAAGACGGGGAGCTGTGTTGGCATCATGAAAAGCACCCAGCATACCTGGACTGTTGAGCACTCATCCACAGATTGATAACTGTTATCTAAGTGCACAACCACTATAATCTCATTGTGAATAATGAGCTCGAAGAAAATAGAATATTACATATTGCCGAAGTGTAATGTACAGTGAGTGAATGTGTGTCTCATCTTACCAGAAGGTGCGTCAGGCTGCTGCTGCTGCCGACTGCTGATGGGAAAGCCAGTTTGACAAAGACCAGCAGCGCCACCTTGAGCCTGGGAACCAATCAGTGTGGGCTTATTACGACGTACGGTTCCTTCTAGGTTCCTTCTACATATCTGCCTTGAGAGACCCAGTTAGTGAATTCTATTGGTAGCAGCTCACTTTTTGATGACTACACCATATTACTAGACAATTCACAATTACATTTTTACAGTAGATTTGCTAGACTACTTGAGATCCTGTCCACCGTTAAGAGCCTCCCTTGTCACCATCTTCCCACCCAGAAATGCAACTTTTTGGTGACGATGGAGCTAAGGGTTCTAATAAAGATCATGGCTCCTTTCACCATGAGATATGCAGATGGAGTTACGACTGACCTGGACCTGGTTCAGGCAGGCCTGCAGTTTCCTCTTCGCCCTCCATCTGGCCACCCTCAGCCTGGTCTTTTCTCGGCGCTCCCGTACCTTCAACAAAAGATATAACCTTTCACAGTGATTACATGGCTCAGTATCGCCTTCATCAGTATCCTTCAAAGTCTTTTACATGGATGAACATTGATTATTTGAACATTACCGTAAGACTGAAGTCAATAACCAGCAATGACTGACTGACCAGATCTGCCAGCAGGGGCTGAGGTAGATTCTTCTCCAATTCTCTGCGTCTGTTGAGGCTTCGTCGGCGTAGCTCATTTCTGCGTATTTTGTATTCCTCGTACAGGCTGAGGTCTTTATTCCATGGACGCACCATCTGGCGAGGAGGGATGCCTGGTGTCAAGGCTGCAACCAAGGGCAAGGAGGCCGCCGGCTGAGGCATGGGATCTGATGTCATGCACAGGTTGATTCGTTAGGGCTTTATTGAGATGTTCCATCATAGCATAAATTAAATTCCTCATTACAGCTGTACTGTCGCACTGCATAGCATACATACTCACATGAGCTTTGTCCTGCTGAGCTGATGGCTGTGGAGCGATTTCTCTGGCTTGCCGGAAGTCCCGACCATTCAGTTACGGGCTTTCGAACCTGGAGAAACGGCATTAAAAAAATAGTAACAATAAATCACTGTTGCCAGCAGATTCCACCTTCGAGCTGTCAGGTCAATCCACTTTCACTCAAACCTGCCTGTTCTTCACTTGCTAAAGTTGGTTTCATGTAAGTGAAGTGACATGATAACCTGAATGAAGTCCAAAACCAAAACAATCCATTGCCCATTTTATCTGAAACTGCGCAGATAAAACACTTTCCTCTAATCTTCTTCAGTCTGACAAAGAACCTGGAAACAGCAGCCGCCACAAAAGGTGTCAAAGTTGTTGACCGCTGAGCATTCCCAGATTTGATATTCAGATCTGCCCTCACCTCTGACTCTGGCAGGTGTCCCTGATTCACCTGGCAGTCGAGCAGCAGGGTGGCCATCACCTCCTGCTCTTCCTCCGGCTCCTCCTTGATACAGATCACCTGCTCCTCCTCCTCCTCCTCCTGCTTCACCTGCATCACAACAAGAGACCAAGACGGTTCAAAAGCAAGAGATTAGCCTACAACAGCACGTAGACGTGCAGGTCAAATATGAGTCCTCTAGACCAAAATTATTCTTTCTTTATTCTGGTGCATTTTCCCCCCCCGTGTGATCCTACTAAAAGAGATATCAATGCCTAGTTAACAGTTTTAATGCACAATTGTCCGCCAATAGAGAAGAGCATTCACTCAGACCATGGTATAAATAAAAGTAATATAAGAGATGGTAGATGGGTAGGCCACTTCCTTTGAACACGAGCAATGCGTTGTCACCTGTGGAGCGGGGAAGGGCAGCATAGAGCTATCAGCCTGGGTGGAACCATCGGGGGACAAGGAGCCAGCAGCCGACTGCTGCCCCAACTCAAGAGTGACGGCCTGGACAGGAGGAGGAGCCGCTGCGGCGTCCATGTCTTCTGTGCGTGGCTGCACAGGGATGGTCCATTCACAATCGTCCTCCTGGTCTCCGTCCTTGTTCAGACCAATATCTTGTTCTTTGGGACAAAACAAACCTGCAGACGCACACGCAGGTGTTCAGTCACTTTTACCTGGGATGTCCCACTCCCTGCTAAGAGTGTGACCCAAAGGTGAGTACTAATATGAATATTTAAGACACCTTTAAGAAACATACATCAATCAAGCACAACATTAAGGCAACTGCATGTTTACCATAGAATATTTTGCAACAGGAGTTTAATGCTGAATATTGACTGAATCTAAGACAGGTGTTGATATATTTGAATGATTGTTATTGGGACTGTAATTTGTGATGCCTTTTAACTGTACTGGATTATACTGAGGTGTCCCAAATATTTTGTCACCCTAATGCATAAGAGTGGGATGACAAAAATATTACGGACATTATAGCATGGTTATCAAAGAAATATGAGCTCTTCAGAAGAAAAAGGTCAGTAATCTAAATACTGACGATTAAATGGAGACATGATTTTTAAATTACCTCACCTGTTCTTCAGCATTTAGATACTTGGATTTCTTGATATTTATCAATCAATATCTACATATAAAACCTACAATAAGCCAGCATCACCCTAGGTAACAGATTTATTGTTCCAACTAACTCGGAATGTTAAGCCTCTTTCTTCCCATCCTTAGTGATTACTGGTGACACATGTGATTCAGTGAACAACAAATGTAATCAATAACATAATAACCAAAAGTGATTTGAGTCAGCTGCTATTAAGAGGCAGTACGGACCCCTTATCAGAGTTGTGAGTGTGTAACATTATTTCCATAATCACGCCAACATCTTTCCAGTGCAAACAACATGTCAGATTTAGAGTAAGACATGTTCATATCTTATTCCTAGGCTACCGCCAGAACTTTCAACCCTCATCTCATGAGGCCAGCAGAGAGGAAAATGAAGCTGAGACGAAACAAATTCAAGAAAACATGCAGTGACACATTCCAACATAAACTTCCACTCACACCACTGGTGATGACGCTCAGCTCTGTACCTGTGCTGCTGTCCAGAGATTCTGTTGGTGTGCTCACAGAGACCGAGACAGGTAACAGCAGGACTGACTGGTCAGAGCTGGCCACTCGCATGTCTGACTGACAGTGCACTCTGTTGGCATGCCTGCTCATGCTCGGTGGAGAGGTGCATTCTGGGAGTACAAACACAAAGGGGAAGTTAGACTCTTTGAAACAGAGGGTTGTGCAGGTGTCGGTCAGTTCAGTGGTCACTACCTTGGCTGGTTCTTGGCAGTGGTCCCTCAGCAGCTCTGGCTTGAGCTGAGCATGCTGGTGAGGCCTCTGTGGAGGAGATGCCTCCACCAGCAGGCTGCGCCTGGTGGACACGGACCAGAGTGGAAGCCGAGGCTCTCTGCTGCAGCTCCTCCTCCACTCCTTGCCTGTAATACTTCAGCTTCAGCTCAGTGTATCGCAGTTTTGCCCGAATACTGTCAATCTCCTTCTCTTTCAGGGCCTTCTCCCTCTGCAAAGTGATGATGTCCCTCTTCATCAGCGCCACCTGAGCTTTCAGCTCCTCAAATTTGGCTCCAACTACTTTGAGCATCTCGGCCAGCACCGTCTCCACCGCTCCGTTAACTGCCCGCTCCACCACTGCGCCCATCTGGCCTCGAATGAGCGACACGGCGATGCTGACATCCATTTTAAAGTGGCCTCTTCAAAGTCGCACCTGAACGCACAAATTACATCACAGCTTAGACAGGATCGTTGCTTGGAATTGTCACAAAGTCCAACAGTTTAGCAACAAGCACAAACATTGCCATCAAGTCACCCTGGATTTTGTGAAAGCTGTCCACAACTATGAAACTGTTGTATATTTTCAGAAATGAAATCTGCCATTAGTAGCAATAGCAAAAACACAAAAGTTATGGATTTAATACAAGATGTATTGTTAATTAATATTATTTTGGAATATAAGAGGAGAATTTCTATATTGCCTATAAATATTTGCAAAATTGCAATTTTTTTTAACCAATCATTCAATTTGGGTAAATCAAATGACAACTTTTTACAGACACCTGCAAGGACTTTTCACCACAGTATCAATATTTAAGAGTAGTTATTTAATCTGGATTTTAAAAGAAATTCAGTGTGTGGGTGGACGTGGCTGGTGGATTAATATGAGATGCCACAGCCAAATTTAAAGCTGCTGACCGTGCTCATTACGGTGGCAGCCAAAAATATCATTTGCTTGAACTACTTACAGACGAACGAAAGGAAAAAAGCACATTTCTCTACCAAATGGTGCACATTCAAACCATGAATTTAAATTCAGGGGGGGAAAAAAGTATACAGAACGACTTCCAAATTAAATCTTTACCAAATCAATTAATAAATTACCGCGCCATGTATCATCGAAATACATGATGGAGATTATAAAAAAAAAAACAGTCAAAAATTAAAAATATATATAAAAAAATCTATTAAAATAAACATATAAACAAGTTACCCCTTGTTATCCTTAGGAAGCTATGATTATATATATATATATATATATATATATATATATATATATACACACACACACACACACACACACACACACACACACAAAGTGTCGGATCGGAATCGCCGATAACAGGCTGAATTAGATCGGAAAGGAAATCGGTGGTATCCAACAGCAACCCTGCGTGATGTCACTCAATTTGTCAAGCGATGAAGACGGAAGAACTCGCCGTAGCGAGTTTAGTTCACACCGCGCCTTCATACAATTACCGCTGATTTCAAACCGACTGCGCCCTCCGATTCCAGCGCCCAAGGACGCAGTTCAGATTGTTTGACCAAACGAATGCAGCAGCCGGCAAGACGCCCGTGTGACGACCGAGCGAGCAGGAAAAGACATCGCAGGCGCGTTTCTGTGGAACTCTGCGGGGCTGCGTGTGCGTGTCAGGCGGCTGTTCGCCAGCTAGCGTCACCGCGGCGGCAGCAGCTCTCCATCCCGTCCGCTGCTCCCAACTGGGCAGCTAAAAGGTGTTGAATTATGCACATCAAAGTCAAAATTGCGATGAATGAGAAAGTTGTTTTCTTACCGTTTACGCTTGCTACGTCTCAAGGTTCCCGCCGGTCGGTTACGTTACGGTAATCCACACGGAAAACGTTTTAGAGGCGTTTTTAGGAAACCTCACTTTCACCTTTTACGGGACACTTGACGTTTCCATTTTGTCTTTCTTCTTCTTCTTGGTGATTCGCGGTGGTTTGCAAACAACCGAGCGGCGCACTACCGCCGCCATCAGGGGTAAGTGTGGAATCTCACGAGACGGGCTTATTATCATGGTTAAATGATCATATTGAAATATATCAAACCGTTTTAATTAAATATTCTTAAATCCTGCATAGCCAAGTCATTACCTGGGTATCATTGCTTCTTAGCTGCTAATTTTTCTTTTTTTACCAAACCAGTTCCTCTTTGAATTTTGTGAAAACACCTATGTAGTGCAATTGAAGCAGATACAGGGCTTATGTCAAAAAAGACTGCATATCTGCATTTTATGTGATACAAATTTTGTATAATTAAGATACACAACACACATATTGTGTATACCCATGTAACTTTAGAATATGATCAGAAGTGGATGAGAAGAGCACAAAACCAACACTGAGCAAGCTGTGGATTTGTAACTAATGCTATGTGTCTGGATGAGTCAGTGAGAGTGAACATACATAACAGAACACAAACTTAAATGCTACTTTAACATAAGTCTGCTTTCAGTACAATGGCAGCGTGACTTAGCCAGAAAAGAAAAAACCCCTGACATCGTTCATCAGCTGAGTCAGCACAAGAATAGTACAACCGGATAAAGCTGGCAAGGCGGTTTAGTGGTTGTATGTGTGGTGTTAACATGTCTTATTATTGTTCAGAGAAATCTCACAGTCTCCAAAAGCACCAGCTCAAGTTGGCTGGCGGAACACAGACTGGGTATCGTCTCTGTTGTTAAGTTGTATCTAAGACCTGGTGTGCCGGTTTAATTCCATAGGATTCTATTGCCATCGCAGAATATTTTTAACTTAATAGTCATACCCCATGTATCTACATAGAAATAAAAAAAAAAGTAAAAAGTTGCTTTTTTAAATTTCTAAGGCAAATTGTCAGAAAACAGGAATACGTTTTGATTACTTCTTTTGTTTTGTTAGTATAATCTCAATTTATCCTCAAGGATGTGCTTTAATGTGATAACTGGAACTTAATCCTGCCAATAATCACACTGAAACGCACCCTCTGGTGAAACACTGCTGAATTATTTCTTATCTTAGAAAATGTGTTCTGCTGTTGCGTCTGCTGAGGTTCATGGGCCTTGAGAAAACACCGATTGCCCTCCCAAATCTTTAAAATTTGGCTGGCTTACAGGCTGTCGAATACACAAGGTGTAAATGACAGTAGAGTGTCCATAATTCTCCTGTCACTAAAGGAAAGCCCATGTCCATGAAGGTTTAAATGTCAGGGGTGGCGGTCTCCGCTTTAGTCAGATGGAGACCCAGTGATTGTAATAAACTGAAATACGAGTAGATCCATGGCCTGGAGATCCCCTGTGTTTTTTCCAGACCTCCAGCCTCCAACAGTAGACCCCTTTTAAAAGCCAACTGATGCTGCAACAGCGCCATCTGTCTACAGAGGGGACAAAGTGGGAGAGAGGCAGAGAATTATGAAGTTTTCCTGTGTGATCTATGCGCAGTCAGATCAAAAACTGTGTGCACGGGACACATCGGGCTGTACGTCAGCTGCCAGCTTCTCAACTGTCTGCCTGACTTAGCAGATGTTCAGTTTTTTTATAAAATTGCACATGTGCACAATGTGGTCTGCTCCAACTGAATTGGCTTTGCCCTGTATTGTTAGATATTTAATCTAGACAATGATGGATGACTGATTACGTTTGCGGAGACACCCACACACTCACACACACCTGGCGAGTAGCTCCGCCTGCAGCCTGGACTCCTCTGCGGCCCGAAGTGCATCCTCCTCTTCTCTCCTCTTGCGCTCCTCCTCTTTAGTCCTCCTGTCCTGCTCCTCCTGCTCCTTCCTTTGGAGGTACTCCATCCTCTCGCTCTCATCCATCTCCTGTAGTCTCTTGCTCTCCTCCTCCTGCCTCCTCTGCTCCTCCAGGCACAAACCCTCCAGCTTAACTAGTGGAGCCAAATTGTAGTTTTTCAGGAAGTTAAATGACTCCATGTAATCTCTTCCCCCGTCCTCCTTCCTCTTCTCCCCATCACTCCTCTCATTCTCACCTTTCCTCCTCTGTTCTTCCTCCTCTCTCATTCTCTGGAGTCTCTCCATCTGCCGCCTCTTGTCCTCCTGCCGCCTCCTCTCCCTCTCTCTCTGTGCCTGTTCCCATCTTGCTCGCTCCTGCTCTTCCTCCTCGCGCCTCCTCATCTGCTCCTCCTCCACCAGCCTCTTCAGCCTGGCCGTAGTATTAGTGATGCCAACATTTAATCGCCACATGTGTTAACAACTGTCACTGATATCCTGAATCAATGAATCTCAAAATACCGGTGAAGGCCCAATTATAAAGTCAAATCATCTGAAAAATCCTCAATATCTGACAGAACAAATAAACAGTATTAAGCTTTTTTTCAGAGAGAACTTTTGCTGCTGACTGCTTAATGAACATGGGGAGCTTTCTCAAGTCAACAAACTAACCCTGAGTGACTACAAGTTATTAATAGACTTCTATACCTAAAAATCCTGGGTACAGAAGTGGGCAAGGCTTTGTCATCCCACTGCCAAAGAAAACACAGCATTTTGGATAAGGCCCTGACTCCATATGAGTAAAAATTGCAAACATTCTCCAACTGATAGTCGATATATGTGCATGCTTAAATTAAGTCTTATTTGGAGATAAATAAAGACCTGAACTCCTCGGCTCTCTTCATCCTCACCTCCAAGTTGCTCCTGTCTGTGTCTGTGTGTGTGTGGGGGGGGGGGCATTTGTAACTAACAGGGGGCTTCAAAACATTTGAAGACCAGAAGATCAAATACATTTATTATATGCATTTAATTACCTCTGAGTATTTTAGCTCGACAAAGCAAAGGATGTATTTAAAACAAATACTCAAAAAGGTTGTATTGTGTATTTGTTACATGATCTGATTTGTCACTCTACAAAACAACTTTACTCATCGGTACATCTGTTTCCCTCAGCTGACAGCTGGCTGCCAGTTAATCTGGCTTTCATAGGTTTACACATTGTATCCGAATGACAATACATAATAAAGTATTTGAAATCATTTATTTTAGTATCTCAACAGGTATGATAACTCATTATTTGACCTGTAATTTTGTGACTAGAATTACATGTTATGTTTATTAATCAACGATTAATTAACAATTAATAAACATATAACATCATTATTCCCCCAAGTATGATCATCATTAATCCTATTATCAATCCTTAAGGATTGATAATGCATGTACACATAAGTGTGTGCGCACGCGCACGCGCTCGCACACACACACGCACGCACGCACACACACACAGACACCATGTGGCAGGAACAGTGTGCAGGGCCTGAGCACCATTCTTGGGGTTAGGTGCCCTACTCAAGGGCATTCCTGCTGTATTGAGGGAGGGGGAAGGGCTGCTCCTTCACTAACCCCACTCACAATCATATTGCTGACCTTTCAGCACCAAGCGTGCTCTAATCTTTATGTTATTGCCACCTTCCCTCCCAACTCCCTTCTTCCTCTTCAATCCGATTTATTCACTTTACAACTGCTAGAGTCCTGAATTCTGTGTTAAACAATATGTCTCTAGTCACTTGCTGATTGTGGCCAGATTGTATCCATCAAGTGCACTTAGTTACAAAGTGGCCAAAAAGTAAAGATGTAGCTTCGATATTATCTTTCTGTGGCCACTCATATGCATAATTGAGCTTTCCCATGGGCTTCTCACACTAGCGGGGAGATTCACATTTTGATTTGAGGTCCGATGTGTCTCATACAGAGAACAGTGGGTGCTGTTGGGGGTGTGTCGTAGCTTTGGTATTTGACGAGACTGGTACATTGATATTTGACTCATTGGGAGGGGAACGGTATGGACAGACAGTAGTTTGATGGGGAAGTGTAACTGAAGAGTGGGGATCTCATTGATGAATATATAATTTTATTCAATTGAGCAGTTATGTAAGTCTCAGAAATTACTGAATATGCAACAAAATGAGTATGAATAGCTTATATATACACACACTGTATATGTTCTATTTTTGTATGATGGATCAAAGGTGTTTATGATGGTGATTCATATGTGTTGTTGCATCCATTGCAGTGACACACACACATATGTGTGTGTATATATATATATATATATATATATATATACACGATTCATATCTGTGTCACTGCATCCATTGCTATGGCCTTTGACAGGGACATTTAAAAAAATGTCATGCTAAAATGGATGCAGTGACACAGATATGAATCACCATCATAAATACCTTTGATCCATCATACAAAAATAGAACATGCCAGACCTGTTACAAATTGCTATTAATCATTTAGCAGTAAATAATACATTTTGTGTTAAACATTTTATATAGTGTAATACTTTAAATTAATACTATATGATGCTAAACATGAAGATAATGCAGGAACATGTGTGCCAAATAATTTGTGACCCATTAAGGATCCATAAAAGATGTATGGTGACCTAAAAATCCAAACTAGTACCAACACCAGAACTGAACATGCGCGTTGTTCGGCAAGAAATACTGACTTTTAATGTTATGTCTACTTTTCAAGATTATGTTTCAGATTATTACTTTGAACAGAGCTTTGGAACAGTAGTTCTCTAGGTGGGTCCCAAACTGCATGTCTAAACTTAAAAGTCAGTGTTCAGATTTGAGTGTGTGCGTGTGTGTCTGTGTGTGTGTGTGTTTGTTTTCTTTAGGATAGTGAAGCCAGTTGTGTAGCTGCAGCAGAGGAGAGAACCGAGCCTGAACTGCAGGACTTGGCCCTATCTGGAGACCATAGCCCTGAACAGCCGTCCCAACAGGTGCACACACAC
>CAAKHG010015103.1:0-14014 GCA_901007715.1 Dactylopterus volitans | reverse complement strand
TGTTGTTTCCTTTGTATTTTCACTATATGTGCATGCATCCCAGGAGGTGGCGGGCCTGCTGGAGGATGTAACACATGGGCAAAGACCCGGCCACCAGACACTCGCCGACAAGTCCTTCCCCAGGCCTGGCACCAGCATGCGGCCCTGGTAATCCGGGCAAGGTGCACTGGTCCTTTATAACTCTCCCCATAAAGGATATATTGTATCTTCACCTTTGACCATTTGATTTGTATTTACTGTCTCTGCAGGGGCATATCCGCCAGCTGACCTTCCTGATGGGTGACCCAGACACTGCCCAGCGACACTGCAGCTATTATCCACCTTGCTGTGGTGACACCACTTCCGAACCTGCTCATTCCCCTTGCATCAGTGACAATCTGGAGGTGAGGACAGAGGGATGAAAGAGAAAAAAAAAATCAAGGAAATTCCCCTTCATGTTAGCAAGTAAGATTAACTTTTGGTATTGTTTCTTTATGTAGCAGGTAATATGGTGTTAAAAGTGAAGCTAACGAATGTCTTTAAACTGCCGGCAGTCAGACTCCAACATTTAATATTCCAGCAGAACCCCTAAAAACAACTATAAATAAATGTGATCAAATATCTTCTGAGTAAATCAACCGAAAACTTAACTGTGGTTGCGATCCAGTCTTGTGAGTTCCACAAGTGTTGAGTGGTTGTTCACTCATTCAGCTCTTTCACTGTTTCTTTGTGATTTTCACATTTAGAAATTATTCCCTCTGTTTCCATTGCTGTCCTCAAATTACCTGGAGGATCTGCTAATGGACACAAAAGAAGAGTCAGCGTGGGGCTTTGGCTGGGCTATAAGTAGACTAAGGTATTTATAGCTAGAGAAACCTCATGTAGCTCCTCTAAGCTATAACCAGTTTCCCTTTTCATTTGAAAAACAAACAAAAAAAAGTTTCATGGCTGCATCTTTAGATTTTACCTGGAGGGTATGAGCAGCTGACCAGTCACACCATTGTGATTATATCCAGCTGTAGACAAGCAGCAGTTGTAAATAATAACCAGTGGTCTGGTTTCACTCACTTGTTGTTTTTTTCAGTCTAGTGTCTGTCATTAATTAGCGTGGCGTCTGCAGCCTTAGCGAGCCCGTTGTCCTTCACTAAGTGGTCCACTTTGCATTTGTGTGTGTGTTTTTGTGTCCTGGGAGATTCATATGTGAGACTGACCTGCCTGTCAGTGTCTACTCACTGGTCTTTGTTGTGGCATACAAATTGGCTCAACTGGGTGCTGAAGCATTTAATAATTTTGATTAATGAATCTTACATTGATAAAACGAGGCGCTAAGCACGTTATTTTTACTTTAAAATATGTTTTAAAACAATGCTGCTAAAATCAAAAGTGTAAAAAAAGATCAACATTGGATTAAAACATCTTTTACAACACAACTACATTGAAATTGTTTAGCGCATATTCAGTCATTCAGCAGCCTGTTTGTGTTTCTGTCCTTCTTATATGATCAGAAGAGTTGCTAAGATGCACTAGCTGCTTGACAAACGTGTTGTAATCTGCAGTGATCTTACCGTAACAATAAGTTCTTTGTTCCTGCACTTTGTTTCACCAATTTCTTTCTCTTTCATACACCTTTTTCAGATGTGAACTTGGCAAAAACTCAATACAATGTGAAAGAAAAATGTAGAATTGTGAAAAGATATGTGAATATATATGAGCCACATTGTACCAGAGGAAACAAAGGCAGCACTACATCATTGCTTGTTGTTTTGATTTTCAATCCATGCATGCTAAGCGGTGCAGATCTTAGTGCTTTTGGTGCCTAGCACCAAATCATTATTAAGGCTTGGAACTTCTAGAATTATTAAGAATTTAAGGGCCTGAGCAGTCCATGCAAGGAAGGTTTTGATATTCTTTAGGTCTTGCGAATGTGAGTGCCAAAATGGCTCAATTATACCCCATACAAATTTGAATGAAATATTCCTGTCAGTATGTTTCACCTACACATTAAGAAGTACAAAAAAGTCTCTCGGAGCTGTACTCTAAACCGAAGAGGACATCAGCCATTTTGAATTTAATGAAACAGATTTTGCCATTTCGGGGGGCTCCTATTTGGATGAACTCTTCCTTTTGGGTTTATAATATCCACTTGAAATCTGTATAGCTAATAGAAAAATAACTTGATGAAACACAATCAAAGGCGTATGCATAAGTTGAATGGCATGGCCATGGCTTTGAATTTCCATGTTTTACCACCAAACAGGGAGTGGACAGTAAGTTGATTATATGGGAACAATCTGCCTCAAACTTCACAGCAGTGATGACAGTCCCACCTATAACACGTCTATATTCAAATATTCTGTAACAATCATAGCGCCACCTATTGCACATAGGAAATGACTTTTTTTATGCTTGAACAAACTACTTCTAGGAGGTCAATCAGATCCACCTGAAACTCTCAAAGTATATAGAAAAAGACCTTGAAAATGAAAAATTATAAAAATCTCATGCATAAGTTGAATTGCCATTTTGATGCATTCTTCTCCATGAAATAAGAAGTTATTTTTGAGGTGGTAGAGAGAGTTTTCGCATGAAACTTGGTCTGTTGAGGATGATACGGCCTGGTAGATGCTGCTTGCAACTTTAATTATTGTAATGCAAAGGATTGTATTCTTTAGGGCCTAAACATGCTCAATAGTACGTGACACTTGGCACACTCCATCAGTTGTGATGAAAACCTGATATTTTTCATGCCATTAAATGTCATGAAAAACATTTCTGTACTCCCCTTTGTGCCAGATTTCTCACTGCCAGAGACTACACAATTGCAGTCAAACAGGTTAACACTGCTCTCCATCTCATCTTCTCAGCCTCTAGCAGTACCATCTCCTGGTTATCAATTGTTTCCCCCTTTTTTTATCCTGACTGCCAGTTCTTTCCATACTTTCATGGAGTTGAGGTGTTCTCGCCTGTTGTCGTGAGATGTGAGCAAAGAACTTGCATGTTTCCAGTCTGTCAGGCCGGAAACATGGCTGTTGTTTTTTTTCTGAATATACTAACCAGTTTCTGGGAATCTTTCACCATTAACCAGTGTCTTCTTGAAATACTGGTGACATGCATGCTGCAGCTCCAAAATATTTCAGAAGTGCCCCTGAATTTACAATTAAGATACAATACTTTAGTTAGATCACAGTTGCAGCACATGTGCATCAGTTATCCAATTAAAATGACCATAATGCACATTTGTTAACATTCTATTAACAAAGCACAACACTACAAATTATTTAAAAGCTAGCTTACAAAATGCCCTGTCAATGTATATGAGAAGTTATTTAAGTTAGCATATACCGTACAGCAATAAAAGATTCCACAGTCAGGACTGTGAGTCTGTGTGAATTTGCATTTGTTGTGTTGCAAACACAAACTAGACGAAGTTGCCTGTAGTTGAAATTAGTTCTAATAGTTGCTAGTTCAGCAAAACTAAAAACAGAATAAATACAGTCGTCTTCTGTCATTAATAGCAATATATTAGCAAGAGACTAATAAATAGCCTATAGCCTAGTATCACTCATGTCACTCATAGAAATCTGCATACCTTTATCTTTGGCCTGTTTCTCCTCTTCTTCTTTTCTTCTTTTCCTGAACTGGGTGCCTGTTGGCTTCTTTGGTCTTTTACTTTCCATAATGATGTCGAGTCTTCACCTTCACTGGCTTTCATTACCTTTGGCCAACACAGTTCGTTCAACCATCAATCAACCAGAGTCACATGACATAAACAAATTCACGTAGATGACTGCATAGATTTTTTTGGACTTTTTGTTTTTAAACATTTTTCACAAAACCCAGTTAATGACATGTAGGTATACGGGTCTATGTTAATTTTAGGAATGAAATACAATATATTTGGAAGCAGTTTGTGTCATTGTAGCAGTTTGTGGCCTGGGATCAGTCTCTCCCCACTCCCTCCCCCTCGCCACCTCTGCAGTCTCAAGTTGATCCCCCGTGGCCCCACTGTTGTCCGAGACCCAGAGGTGAACTGTCCCCCGAACTCCCCTCCCCTTTGGCCTTCTCACACACAGCTTCTAGGCATGGCAGCAAACACCATCCGTTCGGAGTCACGTGACGTAAACAAATTCACGTAGATGACTGCCCAGTCGCCACCCTCCCGCTTGCCTCTTCTGACATACACAACCTGTATGACTCTCAGCAGCAAGTTGATGTGACAATGAGGGCGCCCCAGCACCCCCTTTTTTTGAGGGCGTTGGGGCGCAGTTGAAGC
The DNA here is from genome assembly GCA_901007715.1 of Dactylopterus volitans. Taxonomy (NCBI): domain Eukaryota; kingdom Metazoa; phylum Chordata; class Actinopteri; order Syngnathiformes; family Dactylopteridae; genus Dactylopterus; species Dactylopterus volitans. Next base: position 9,762 of record CAAKHG010015103.1, on the reverse strand, counting down.
TCAGTTGAAGCTCTGTCAGAGGAGGGAGTTGAAGACCGACCTGACGGGTTCCTCCACCAGGTGTTCCCAACAGACCATCAATATCCGTCTGGGCCTGCCAGGTCTGCGCGGCGACTTCCCCTGCCACTTGATCCAACTCACCACCAGGTAGTGATCAGTTGACAGCTCTGCACCTCTCTTTACCCGAATGTCCAGAACATACGGCCGTAGATCAGATGACACAACCACAAAGTCGGTAATTGACCTGCGACCTAGGCCGTCGTGGTGCCAAGAGCACCGATGAGCAACCTTATGCTCAAACATGGTGTTAGTTATGCACAAACTGTGACTAGCACAGAAGTCCAACAACTGAACACCACTCGGGTACATATCGGGCAGGCTGTTCCTCCCAATCATGCTCCAAGTCTCACTGTCATTGCCCACGTGAGTGTTGAAGTCTCCCAGCAGAACAATTGAGTCCCCAGTTGGAGCGCTGCCCAGCGACCGTCTTAGGGTCTCCAAAAATGGTGGGTACTCTGAACTGCCGTTCGGTGCGTAAGCACAAACAACAATCAGGACCCGTTCCCCGACCCGAAGGTGCAGGTAAGTTACCCTTTCGCCCAACTGAGAGAACCCCAACGTACAGGCGGAGAATCTAGGGGCAATAAACCAACCCCGGGCCGCCGCCTCTCACCTTGGGCAACTCCAGCGTAGAAGAGTGTCCTACCCCTCTTAAGGACTTGAGTTCCAGAGCCAATGCTATGTGTGGAAGTGAGCCCGACATATCTAGTCGGTAGTGCTCAACCACCCCCACAAACTCCAGCTTCTTCCCCGCCAGAGAGGTGACGTTCCATGTTCCGAGAGCCAGTTTCCATTAACGGGATGGGACTGCCAAGGCCCACGCCTTGGTCCGCCGCCCAGTCCACACTGCACCGGACCCTTCATGCTCCCCCGCGGGTGGTGGGTCCACTGGGGAGATTGCCCATGTAGCCGGTTCAGGTAGGGCCTGGCCGGGTCACCCTGGAGCCAGGCCCAGTCACCAGGCGCTCGCACTCGAGCCACAGCCCCAGGCCTGGCTCCAGGGTGGGACCCCGGTGTCCCTCCGGGCTGAGTAAACTTGCTCCTTCTGGTGTCTTTCATGAGGGTCTTCTGAACTGTTCTTTGTCTGACTCTTCACCTAGGACCAATCTGCCTTGGGAGACCCTACCAGGGACAAGATGCCCCGGACAGCATAGCTCCTAGGTTGATTAGTGTACGCAAACTCCACCACGATAAGGTGACGGTTCAAAGAGGAGTGCTAATCCAGCCCCATAAACCAAATACAAATAATATATTGCATATATTGAGTGAAGTATCCTTTTAATGGTCAGATTTTCCCCAAAGCAAACATGGTTAACCACGGATACTAACAACACCACAGATGCAAATTCCTCCGAACTGTGCAGGCTGTAAGGGCCTGCTAAAAGTTGCTTTCAGCTTTAATTATTATTCTTCTATTGGTAAAAGCAGTACTGCAGCATCAGGTGTAAGGGTTATTTAAAGGAGGCTTTCAGGACTGGTACAGAAGGGCATACACACCTCTAATAGCAGGTTGTGCTGCATTCAATGTAAAGAGGTTTTGGGCACTTACTTCCACATAATTTAGTGCACATTCAAAAACCTTATATGCAAACGTGCAGAGACCTATTTGGTGACACAGGCCAAGCCCATGTCTACATGCAATTCTTTTGGTGCAAAATGGAAAAACACAATTTTTGGGCCAGTTAGGTTTTCTAGTAACCCAAAATTTGATCTAGCACCAACAATTGCAAAATTTGGCACCAATCAACCACTAAGTTACAGAAAGTGTTTATATCGCAGCAATTTGAGCCTATCAAAACCAAACTTGACACAGCTGTTTTTTAATAGCCCACTCAGATAGTGGATTAGCCCACTGCTGCCAATTCACCACAAGGTGTTACTGTTCAAATCTACAGGCAATTCTGTTTTTACCCAGCAAAATTCTTTTTACAATTAGTGAGAAACTTCACACAAAAAAAAATTTAGAACATGCACATGGCAAGATTGTTTTTCAGAATCAGAATTGCCTTTACTGTCATTAATTGAGGTGTGACTCCTTGGTGCCTATTAAAATATATACAACAAGTACAATAAAATAAGACTAGTACAAAGTAAGGTAACTAGTACAAAAAATAAGTTAAAATAGTGCAAAGTCAGGTAGAGGAGTACAAATAAAATAAGAATAGTGTAAATACAATAAAAATATTGCAAAGAACATAAGAACAGTAAAATAAATAGCAGAAATTTAAACAGTTATTGTGCATGTTATGTGAATGAAATTGCACAGAAAGTTAGCATTAATGCACGTGTCTGGTTGATGTTAAGACGGTTCTCAGAACAGTTCGTATGGTTATGATTTTGAATTGTTTAATGTGGTAATTGTTCTGGGAAAGAAGCTATCTCTCAGTCTGTTTGTCCGACCTCTAGCGCCAGCCCCAGGGTAACAGCTCAAACAGGTTGTGACTGGGGTAAGCAATCGTTCAGTTTGTTTTTTTACTGCCAGTATGTATTATGGTGATCAGTTTGAAGGTTCGACACTCCTTCAGAAGCCAATAAACAAGCTGGATACATGCAAACGCACACATGCACGCACACACACACACACACACACACACACACTTGTGAAACGTAAATTGGACTTAAAAAGCACTCGCGCATACACATTTAAGTTGATTTGCACCTGACAGATATTTAGTCATGTTGTCACTGACATGGAGCCACATAAATCTAGGCTGTAATGTCCTTTAAACACATCGTGTAATTTAAGTAACTACAGGGCTCCATTGTAACAAGGACATGCATCTCCTCCCCTGCTGACTGGGTTGAAGTTGCATGATGTTCATAGCATGTTCATACCCTGTTCATACCTGCCTGCAGGTCTAGTTGTTCACTGGAACTGTCAAAGTCTCTTAGTTTAATTAAAGAGTGTATTTGATTGTCAACATTTTTTTGGCCTTTTGACAACAAGTCATGTTGATGATCATGATGAATATCACAATTGGTACATCTCAATTCCACAGCAAGCATCCGTGAACTCTGTCTCTTTGTTTCCTTGAATCTACGCCTTTGTCATTGTCTCCGAGTCTCAGTTTGCTTTGATCTAATTATCCTTGTGCATCTTGTCGCAGAGAGTTACTTTGCCAGGATTCATGCCATTATTGTACTGCTGGAGTGCATTGGCACTTAAATGCATTAACACATTAACGTCTCTGTCAGCCACCGTACTATACTGAATGAAAATAAAGGAAAAAAATTCTTGATTCTATATGCTGCAATTGTTTTGCTGGTAATGTAATTTGAAGGCAGGATCCACACAGTGATTAGGAGATGGAGCTGTGGTATCAAGATCGAGTCAATAGCAACTCATTTTTACGGTTTGAAATGGACCATAATATTTTATGCTCAATTACCAAAAAGACAGCATCTGCCTGTGCAAGTGAGGCCATGACCTTAATTATTTATGCATGACTTTAAGCCTTAATAAATTTTGAATGTGTGGGCTGTATAAAAATTCACCTCCCATACAGTTTTCATGAATGCTGAAATTAGCCATAGAGAGTTTTGTACTAGGCTATAAATCTGTTTACTTCTGCAATTAAAATGTAACATTTTAACATGGAATTCAATGTTGAATTACTCATTTTTGGAGCCAGCCTCAAGTGGCTATTCAAGGAACTGCAGTTTTTTGGCACTCCCTCGTTGCTTCATCCTCTGTGATTGTACCTGAGTATGTGTTTAAACACTAAGGATTTTTTGTATCCATTTTATGTTGAAGTATTGGGGCATTTGCAGGGATACAGTGATTTGTAATAAAAAAAAATTGAGACATGGACATAAATTGTGTGTGTGTGTGTGTGTGTGTGTGTGTGTGTGTGTGTGTGTGTGTGTGTGTGTGTGTGTGTGTGTGTGTGTGTGTGTGTTGAACGCCCAGCACTGCTGCCCAAGCGTCACACTCGACCAGCCATCCGCACGCACCTGTGAAGACGCACGCGACCAATCGGAAATCAGGAAACAGAGTGAGCCGACTCGCCTGCCGAGCAAGAAATGGCGGCGCTGCTCTTCTCTTCGCTCTTCGCTCCGCTCTTCGCTTCGCTTCGGATTTCGTTTGGCGGTTTTGTCTTCACGTTTGCGGCATGAGCCAATGAAAACGCTGCAGACAGTCAGATCGTTTGTGCAGCGCAGAGTCACCAATCACATGGCCTCAGCTGGCAGGGCAATCTGCACGGTGACCTTTGACCCGCAAATTACAAAAGAACCCTCCGCCCCAAAAAAAAAATCTCCGCGTGATGTTAGTGGCAGAAAAATCTGCTTACTCGGTGTTTGTGTGAAGTTTCACTGTTTTATTTGGTATTTTACGCCGATCAGCCGCAACATTATGACCACTGCACGTTCACCACAGAACATGATGCAGCAGCCCGCTGTCGAACTGTGACGCTGTTGAACCGCGCCGGGTCACACTGGCAGGTGTCCCTAATATTTTGCTCATCCAGCTCGCATGCATCAGGGTGACATAACGGCGACACGTGCGGCTACACAGGAGCTTTAATTTAATGTTGAATTTCTTGTTTGGTTGCATTTGTGGGTGACGTGTTCAAAATATAAATCAGCCTCAGTCGCCGTGTGTGTGTGTGTGTGTGTGTGTGTGTGTGTGTGTGTGTGTTTGTGTGTGCGTGCGTGTGTGTGTGTGTGTGTGTGTGAACAATAATTCTTTTATAGCAGTGAAATGTAATAGAACCTGAGTCGTTGTAACCGTGAGCAGTGCAGCTGTTAGCACCTGCCTCCATCCATCCAACACACATGAAAAAGACAGCATTACAAACATCACGTCCATATGTCATAATTCATGTCGTTTCCCACAATAATCCAACAATGGGCAGCCCAGACAGTTGGCTTGTCGGGTTTCCACACTAAACTGACAGCCGTCAAGCGTAGGATCACCTCAGCCAATCAGAGCCTCTGTGGTACAAATATGGCCGACAACTCGGTCTTGGATCCCACACGCAGAGATGCTCTTATTTTGGCGAGCCCGCTGTTTCCTGCGCCGTCACGGTGCGTCCTCCTCTGGGTATGTTGCGTTTGGAGCGTTTTGACATTCCTGCCCCGTCTCTCTGCAAACGATGGCGGCGGCGGCGGCGGCGAGACCCCCGACGGCGCGGCGGCTCTGAAACCACCGCTGCCAAAGCGTGACTGTGACGGCCGGCGCACATCGGCGTGGCGGCTCCCACTGAGCACGCTCAACAGCTGTAAATACCAGCGCTGCCGCGGTGAAACGAGCAGTCTGTGGGGGGTGGGAGGGGCTTGAGGTGCTGTGAGGGGGCGGGTTGGGCGCCGCGGCGTCCTGAAAGCGGAAGGTCACAGGCTCGACGCTCTGAAATGAGTCCTGCAACTCAGCCATCCCGACCAATCAGACGCCGGGAACGCAGAAGAATCGGCCGTTGGTTCGGTTCTCTGTGAGGAACTCAAGCCTCTTAAGCTTAAGAGTGATTGGACCCTCCAGGCTTCCGTAAGTGGGCTCAGAAATGACCCATCTTAGAATCATTGAGTTTTTGTGGCGTTTCTGTCATTTTTGGTTGAGAATCATCATTCGTGTCGCGTTTTCGATTGTTCAGAAAAGACTGATTTCACGTTTGAGTCGAAACGTTGTTGTGAAATGTTCCAAATGTTCAAAAGTGAACAATAAAAACAATCCAACGTGAAATCATTCGTGTCTGCCCAAAACAAAACACAGCATGAATGATTATTCGTCACAAAAATGGCACAAAAACACGTTTTTGAGTGGCATCATATTCATGTTTTTGTTTTTTTTGAGGAGTACCTGGAAAATGAAACTAAAACAGCTTTTCATGAGGAAGATAGAAAACAAATTCGCCGGATCATTTTTGACCCACTGACGCATCTGAGGGTTAAAGCTGTTTGGGAACTTTTTGCCTCCATCTTCCCATCATGCATCACTTCATATCAATGGCCCTTTTGTCTTAGTCAAAGAAATCACATGTTTAATGCTGCTGATGGATCAAAAACAAAGCAGAATTCTCTGTGATTAATCGTAAGCTCGTAATATTTGAATGTATTTAGATTTACGAATGTGAATGACTTCTCTCATCTTCTCCTCTGCTGATTGGTCAGCAGTTTTTAGCCGTCCAATCAGCCGCAGCGTTACTGGTCTCCTCACTTCCAGGTTCTGTTACTGGTCCACGAGTTCCACAGCCCCGCAGATAAAGTTTGGGTCGGGTGTTTTAGCTTTGAGTTTAATTGGTTGGTGATGAATTTCTTCTTCTGTGGTGGTTAAAGTGGTCTTTGCAAACTGTGCAGGTGACTTAGTGTGTTAAAAATGTAATGCATCGATGCAAAAATGAATGCCTTCATTTTTACAGCTCTAGTATCATAATACGATTATTATATTTCATTATTGTCATTGTTAGTTGCTCACATGTCTATGAGATGAGCTACTGAAATGTACATTGCACGTGTAGTCCCAAGCCACGCTGCTTGTTTAGCACGTTAGCTTTATGCCCTAGCATGCGCGTGCAGATGGGAGTTGTAACATGCCAACTTTATGCTACATGCTAATATAAGATGCAGGTATGTGTGAGTGACTCCGTGCATCTAAAGTCATCTAAATGTCCATTTCTGGAGCCGTCATGGCCGCCGCCGTCATGGCCGCCGCCGTCATGGCCGCCGCCGTCAATTGAGATCAAGCAGCTGCACAAGTTTAGAAAAAATAAAAACATGGCTGTGCGTTTCTACCAGTGAAAGAAAATAATTAAGATACATGCCGGTGTTCTGTAGCTGCCAGGCCGCTGCGACATAACGCAAAAATGAATGTGTTATATAATAATTTTGACGGCGCTGAAGCAAATTTGGAAGCTGAGTAGCACTCAGAGTCGTGCTGGGAGAACATCTGGCAGAAACACCGCTCCTCCTGTTGCAGTTTGTGATTGAACTACTCAGCAAAAAAAAACGGGAAAAAAAAGAAAAAAAAGCCTCCCGAGTTTGGTCGCAGACAAAAAAAAACAGCTCCAAAACCAAACATTATGTTTGTGCGGCTGTTGCGTCGGCCTCGGTGATCCCTCGGGGCAACAAACAGAAAATATCCGTCAGAACGCATGAACCTGCGGGCGCTGAGCCGCGGCTGTTGGTGCCGGATACGCTGATGCCGGCTGGCGTACCTGTCACGGAAAGCTGCAAGCGCAGTTCAAAAACGAGGTGGCTGGTGTCACATTAGTCTGCTGAGCGAGTGGCTGACGAGTATAAAGCACAGCGGCGGGCGGCGGTGGCGGCGGCGGCGGCAGGGGCGGGCGGGCGGCGGCGGCAGGGGCGGGCGGGCAGCGGCGGCGTCAGCACTTTCCTCTTCCCACTATTTTTACCGCTTTGGTTGCTGTAAGCTGACAGGCTTTGTTGTTTCAACGGGGTTTTTGCTGCTCTTCCGTTTGCTAACTGAACCAAAAGAAATGGTCCAGAAACATCTGCTCCCACAGGACCTCCACTGCTGCCGCGCTGCGCCGTGCTGCTGCCGTGCCACCGCCATGCCGCCGCCACACCACCACCACCACCACTGCTCCCACCTGACATACAAAACTGAGGGCAAAATATCCCTCACACGGACGCAGGATGTCACCTCTAGAAAGCTACGCGTCGTCCTCACTTCCTTCCGCGCGGTTCCTAAACAGACGCCCGTAAACGCCTCCGCCGCTTCCTGCTTTTCTCTCAGAGCGGCTGTCAATCAGGAGGCCACACCCCCGATTTTATTAGATCCTCAAATTAAAACTCAACTCAGCAGAAAAATGAACACTTGAATAAACGTCAGTGTGACACAAAACTACTTTCAAGTCTTTAAAAAAAAAAAAGAAAAAGTACCTTGATATTTCAGGGTTTATGACTCTTACTGGAGCGAGCCACCAGGGGGCGACGAGGACGTTATGACTGCACCATCGAGAAGCTGCCATGATGTCATGATGTCTGCTTTCATATCCAGTATGTATTTATGTTTATGTGCCAAATCTCAAGATGGCGACACCGCAGTTAAAGACAAAGCCAATCATCGCCCCACCATGCTGGACCAGCGCGTGTCCACCATAGAGTATAATACAACACATCAGCCATAAGATTACGACCACCGCGTGTCCACCATAGAGTATAATACAACACATCAGCCATAAGATTACGACCACCGCGTGTCCACCATAGAGTATAATACAACACATCAGCCATAAGATTACGACCACCGCGTGTCCACCATAGAGTATAATACAACACATCAGCCATAAGATTACGACCACCGCGTGTCCACCATAGAGTATAATACAACACATCAGCCATAAGATTACGACCACCGCGTGTCCACCATAGAGTATAATACAACAGCCCTGCAATCAGTTCTCCCTTCAGGAGGAGTTTTATGTTGGATTGTGATTGAATGTGTGTGAGAGAGGTGTTGACATGTGTGAATGATTGTTATTGGGACTGTAGTTTGTGACGCTGTTGTTGGACTGTACTGGGTTACACTGGGAGGGGTCCCTAATATTCTGGTCACCCCACTCATATGCATTAGCGTGACCAAAATATTAGGGACAGTCAAAAAAAATGTCAACACATATTTATGTAACTGTCCTCATACTTGAGTCTTTCATGCCCATTTGAAATATTAAAGCTTTATTATCTGATTTTTTTATGATCGTTCCAGCTGCTTTCATGACTTGTGTGTCTGCTGCCTCCTTCTGGTTCTCGGGTCTCTCTTGTTAACAATCTCAATGTCAACACCTGATTAAATTAATATCCATAAAGCTTTTAAGTTGTTGTCACCAGGTTTTTGCGGTTAGAGGAAGGTTGGCAAACAAAATGGCGGCAGTTGTGGGTTGTGCCTGGTCGCCCTGAGGTGGCCACGGCGGAGACGACCTTTGACCCGGATGAATGTTGCTGTTGGACTATTTTGGCGTTTGCTCTCCGATAACTTCCTCACTCTGCTTATGCATAAAAAAAGCAGAGCCAGCGCATGTGTGTGTTGTGTTTGATGGCTTCATCTATTCCTGGCTAACACGCGGCGAGTTGTGCAGCCGCTCGCTCGCTCACTCGCACGCGGCGCCACGACCTCAAAATCCAGGTTACGGCAATCGGAGCGCCGCGGCGCAATCCGCATCCCCGTGTTCAGGTTAATCTGGCCGCTCCGGTGAGCGCCGCACACGGTAAATAACATGGTTCTGATGTAACGCCGACAAGCGCAGTCTGTTAATCTGCTGGCGGCGGCGGCGCGAGGACATTCCTGATCAGGTACGCTTTTCATTTAAAAGCTGAAAAACAATAACAGTAATTGGTGCGTGGCGGCGCGGCGGCGCGGCGGCGCGGCGGCGCGGGCGCGGGCGCGGCGGATGAAGCCCGGGCGCTTCCTCCACTTCCCAGATGGTTGGTTCAGCCTTTTAATAATGAAATCTGCTTTTGTGTTATTTAAAAAATTACAATAACCTTTCTGCTAATCCGGGACTTACTACCCCGTACACCTGGATTTCTGCGCCGCACGTACATCCAAAATCCAGCCCGGCCCTTGATAACATATTAGGATTATATCTCGGATATGGTTCTTTAATAAATAGTTTAGATAAGCATATCTGTTTAATTTCATCCGCCCGCCCTCCAAGCATGCGGGATTACGGCGCAGCGGCTCGCTGCTGCTGCTGATGCAGCGGCGGCGGCGCGCCTGCGTCCGCGCTGCAGCCCGCAGACGGATCA
>CAAKHG010015102.1:11979-22174 GCA_901007715.1 Dactylopterus volitans | reverse complement strand
AGGCGCGGCGACACACACACACGCACACACCCACACACCCACACACACACATACAGAAACAACAATGGGCAGGGGGCAAAAGGTATCTAACCATTGCTGTTGTCCATCTATTCTGCTCTTCCGCCTCTCTTCCTCTTCCTCAATTCCTCTGTTCATGTCAAACACTTCACAACACTTCCATTTTGTCAAAACACCTTTTTTTTCTCTTTTGTTGTTTATGTTTTTGTTACAAAACATGTACAGGCTGTTTAGAACAACAACAAAAATACAATAACCAATTTATATGCAATTTATTTGTGTTTAATAATCATCAATTCATCAGCTGGATCCTCTTGGAGTTTCTCTTCTATCTGATTGTTTCAAGTCCACTGTCCCGAACGGTCTACAGTCCGCCTGGGTGTTGGTGGAGGGGTGGAGGAGGATTGGGGAGGGGTAGGCAAGTGAGGTACAAATAAATACATAGGGCAGGATGTCAAGAAATTAAAACAAGAATTTTGATTATTTCTAAATCCAGATAATATTAAGTAGAAAGGAAGATGTCCATCATGGTTTCTCTGCTTGATGCATATACATATATGCATAATATGTGAGTCCCAAAGTTCTTTTTTTTTTTTGATTCAATAAAAAAAAAAAAGAAAGAAAGAATGTTTAACAGTTGTCCACAGAATATAGCGTAATTGTTTCAGATATATTTGCTCCTTGTCACGGTTCAGTTCATGCGTTAATTCTCCACGGTGGCAAATAGCAGAAGCCGTATTGTACAGTATACTTGTGTGCAACGTGACACACCTGCACGTCCAAGCACACTTTGATCACATGTACACGCACACATGCACTCACACAAACGCACTCGCACGCACGCACACGCACACACACACACACACACACATACAAATACACATCCAAAAGGCCAAGTGGTCTTTCTATCATGTTGCCCCTTCATCACGTGACGTGTCCAGTCGGGGTAAATTCGGTTTGAACGGCCATTTTGAAACCACAAATCTCCCCAAAAAATGTAAGAAAGCCACAAAAAAAAAGAAAAAAAAAAGCCAAAAAAAAGGTGTGAACTAACAAAAATAAAAGATTTTCATGAGTAAAAACACAGTTGATGAGCAAGTGATCCTAATCTGTGAAACTATCCTCATACCCTTCAGGTCATGGTGTAGAGGTCAACCGCTGACCCACTGAGGACTCAGCAGCCAAAACAGAAGTCCAGAAATGTGGCTGCCCTCATTTGACCTCCGTCATCCTCTTGATTTTTGACGTTCCTTTCTCCACTTTTACCGCCTCACCCATCTTCAGCAAGTGCCTTTTTATATAACACACCTTCAATATGAAGATGGAGAACAACACACACGTGCACAGTAAAACAACTTCAGGGAAAGATTTGTCCTCCGTCTCCTGCGTGTCCGAACCGCCTCTGCTTTTTTTTTTTTTTATGCATGAACTTTTGTTCATGGTTTTTACACCAGAGTGTTCATTCTAAACTATTTATTGAGTCCATCAAAGCCGGGCTAAGGGGTCAAGGGAGGGAGCTTTCGCTTGAGCATCATACTGTGACGTTTGAGCTACAGGGGCCAAAGCCAACCTCACTAATACACACATGCATGCAAACGTCAATCCACACCAGAACTGGTGAGGCACGCATGGGATATAAGGTGGGTAAACTCTTAACTCCTCTCGAAAACACACGAATTCTGATTGGATGGGAAAAAAAAATTATAAACAATGATGAAAAAAATACAGGAAGTGGTAATGGAAGTGGGGGTTGGGGGCATAAAATAAACTAGTCAGAGGCACTGCAAGCCAGTTTCATAGCGTCTAATTGGCAGAGATGGGTCAGGCAGCTAGGGTTTTCCAATGGCTCTCTCTGGCACAGTTTCTCCCCCTTTTTTTCTGTCTGGCTGTCCTTCGACTGCATTGCTCTGTGTGTCCCGTTGCTCACACCTGGACAGGAAGTGTTTGGTTCATCTGTAGTCTCATGTCCTGAATGCTTCCAAGAATCTTCTTCTGGTGGCCAGCCAATGTCACCCCTATCCGCAGCAAGTCCCTGTGTGGTGGGGAGAGAGGAAATATGAGTGCATATGGCTTTGGGTGTAAAGAAATAAAAGTAGGCAAACAAATGTCACTTTCAGCTGCGAGGAACCCTGGTTTCTACCAGGCAGGAGCAGCGGAGGGCAACAATCTCCAGTTTATGTCAACAAAATGGTGACACTCATCCTGCTGTAATGAGTGTTGATCCTAATGCAGCATGCTCCTGTTGCCTAGCAGGTGGGCTAAAAAAGCAGGGGAGTTAAACAGCCATAATGCGATAGTTAATGATTAAAGAGCAAATGTGGCTACTGTTCAGCAGCTGGCAGACTTCGCAGAGTCAGTAGCAGCCTGCCACTTGGCTTTTTTTTATTTAAAGATAATAGACAACTCAGTCATCCCTCATTCAAACTTAGACTGGGTCTGTGTGACAGTAAATTAGCTTTAAGTCGATGTGCAACACTGCTCAGAATATAAATCCTTGAGGAACATCACAGCAAATAAAACTACGCAGTATAAATGAGTCTTTGAGCAACAGGCTCAGAGCAGCTGCGGTGCGAAGCAGAGAACTAAGTTAACCTCAAGGTGATGGTGCTGTGGGAAAATGTGAAATGTTGACATACAGTTGACATTACAACACCCTTAAAAAGGCCTGGGAGAGTGCACCTGCTTTGGCTGTCATTAGTCGGCTCCCATAATCTAATCACGATGGCCATGTTGGTTTAACACTGTACAATAATATCACGAGAAGCTCTCTTTTCCGCACTCTTGTTTGATTTCCCCCGTCGATAGCAGAGCAGAGAGCAGGCGGCGTCTGGGCCGGTGATTAGCTGACTGTTGGGTCTCTCCATTCAGTCACGCACACACACTCGCACGTACACACGCATGGGCAACAGCACACAGACTGCGTGATCTAATAATACATACAGATACCATACACCCTGCTTGTCTGAATGACTTTGCGGCCCTGCTTATTTGAGCGTGCACCCAAACATGAAAAAAATTGCACCTGCACACCCCGTGCGTCACACACAAATTGACACTGCATACTCATCCTCTCCAGTGCTAAATAAGGGTGTATTGCTGCAATTTCGCACAAATAAATGGTGTGTGTGGTTTTGTTTTGTTTTGTTTTTTTCATATCTCATCATCCCCATCAGCGCAGCGACAGAGGATGAAATGATAATAAATGGGAGCCATTAGAGGAATTACTGGCCATTAAGGGCAACAGAGAGCCACAGAACACCACACCTGTCAGCCTGACAAAATTGAAACAAATTACCCCACCTCCATTGCCTATTATGCAGCTAATGAGGATGATTTATTTATCATTATAATCCTAATTCATTTATTTGATCATCACTGGCCTCCAATTTCCATGACTTCCATTACATAATTTCCTGTTTGTAAACACAGTAGGAGGTGGGTGAGTCTTCAAGGTCAACTTGAAATCGTGTGCAACTACCAGGAGTGCATACTCAAAAATTGTACTGATCACTAAAAAAAAAGTATATAAGTGGTTTGCTTCTGTAGCAGGTAATTGTTACTTGTCCCCACCTGATTACATAATCTTTTCTTTCCACAGTAAATCAATACTGATTGGTCAATTAAATAGGAAATTACAAGCAAATCATAGAGGGTTTTCTTTTTTCTCATTCATATTCCTGCACTTATGTTCTCTCTTGTCTCTGGCTGCCAGGAAATCTTCAATTTCCTTTTTAAATCCAGTGTTCTGTATAACTTACAATATGAGCACGAGTAAAATCATACTAAATAGTTATTATGTCAGAAACACCTGCTAAATATACACATAAACTAAGCCTTATTTTTCTCCTTTGTTTTTGTTGTTCACTTGATGTCTGAGCCTACCCTGTGCCCACTTTTTCCAAATCCCATCACATTTAATTTAGCCACGGTACTATTTTTATTCCGGCAAAGTCAAGCTCTGAAACTAATTTGACTCTCAAACCTCAGCCCAGCCAATCACTTTAGGCCTGATTAGCTGAATCTACTCCACTCACTCTGCTGTCATCTGGGCCACCAGGTCAAAGGAAGCAAACCCGGCATTGACGAAGTTGTCACGGTAGCGGCTCATCTTGATGGCATCCAGCCAGTCCCCCACAGTGGTGAAAGTGGTATAGTCTGGCACACAGCGGTCAAGCAAGGGCTGGGATACCCTACATTGGGGGGCAGGGTGACGGAGGAGGGAGAAAGAGAAACAGAGAGAGAGAGAGGGTTAAGGTCGTCACTCTACTGCCTCTATCGGCCAACCTCACCCCCAAACGCCCCCCGCTAAGCACCACCTCTCCATCTCTCCACCTCTCCATCTCTGCTCCTCTCCTCTCCCCTCTCCTCGCCGCTTCTCCGCATGTAGGGAGTTGTGTGCTGGGGTAGGTGGGGAAGGGTAGGGTGGCCACTTTTGTGACTGTGGAGAGACTGGCTGGAGGCTTTGGGTGGTGGATGCTGGCGCTGCAGCTGGTGAGGTGAGTTGAGTGTTCAAAGCAGGGGGGGTCAATATACCATGCCAATCTGCTCTCAGATGGTGAATAGCCACATTGCCACACCAGACTGTGTTTGTGTTTAGGAACTGTAACCATTTGCCATCATCACAACATTGGTTGACTCTGTTTATTTCAGTCAAGCTGGCATTCATCTGGCACAAGCAGCGAAGCCGGATTATGGCATCTGTCTTGTCTCTTGTAAAAAGCCTCATGAAACCTTGGAAATACACAATTTTACATGGCGATCGCCAAGACAGGGAACAAAAAAAAACTTGAAATTGCACCTTAAAAACTACACACAAATGTTGCTGAAATTTGATCTGAGATGAGGCTGTTTTGCCTAACAGCTCAAATCAGATTTGGGCTTCCTGTATCAAAGTGGCAATATAAAAGATTTTTGATTTTACTCTTGATTGTATCATAAATGTTGCAAAGTGATGGCAGATTGCATAATATAATGGCTATAGAATAATGACACCATCTGTGTTTAGAATGGTTGCCTATAAGATTTGCTCTACTGAGCAATTCTGTCTGCCATCAGTCCACTGGCAGGATAGTTGAACACTAATACTAGTGACTGCTACTGCTATCATGCAGATACAAAATCAGTAACAACACAGAAACCAGGATCAACCAGAAACATTTACTCCTTAATGTAAAAGCATAAATCCTGTCCATTGTCAGTTCAAAACAGCTTAACTAGTAGATAAAGGCCATTTGATTTCCGGTACATACAAGCAAATACTGCATTTGGTTTGTATTTGGACAAATCTGAGTATGTTTTGTCGGGTATGCCATTCAGGGTGCAATTTAAACACAGATGTCACTAAAATGTGATTGTGGATGTGCGTTAGCGCTCACAATACATGCAATACATGCAAGCAATGGCTCGCGAACCTGCATGTTTGCACGACTGTCAGTCTGCTGTGAATGCATCCATGTAAGCAAAGATGCGTCGTAAATGATCTCGTCTTACCACAGCGAGTATGTCAGAGTGCATTTAAAATTTTCCTACACATAGTTAACAGCCCAAAATAAGGCCCTTTTAGAGAGAAAAAAACGAAGCCCCTTAGCTGATAAGTGCTGCAGATAGAGAGGCCACCTTGGAAGATTTAATGAAACTGTGTAACAACTCAGAGCAAAATGGAGCGGATGAACAAGAGAGGAGGTGAAGGGGGGTAACAAGGAGGTGTGCTAAGGTGAAGGAGGAGAGAACGATGAGGGAGCAAGCAAAGAGAAAGAGCAGCACTGTCTACCCTCCTCTCTGCTCTGTTGATCCCTGTCATCCTTTTTGATGGAATTAGATTCATTAACAATTAAAAGAGGAATGGAGAACGGGGGCAAAAAAGAGAAACGGCAAAGAGTGGGAGTTAATAACAGCGATACAGAGGCTCCATTGAGCGGTGTAGATGGAGTGATTTTTAATAAGGCTTGTGCTTTGGAGCCCAAGGCCTCAGGCCGTCGTTAAAGCCAGACGCTGGCTCCTATTAATGGGGTATTGTTAGTTCCTCCATCTCAAAAGTTGGCTTCCAAAAGGTCCATAATGTTGCTGGCCACATGTGAGCCACAAGCAGAAACACAGCAGGAAAACTGGGTAATGTCGTACGCTAGCTAGTGATCCAGATACAAGCCAGGAGTAAATACAAAATCAAAGGCTAGGATTGCTACAGTTTCAAAAAACTCAAAAGTTTTAGATCACACTTTTACATCTGAGGATTTTCGGAAAGTCAATCTTCGTTGTTTATGTATTAATCGGAATAAGTAAAAAGAGTCAAATGTCAGCTAAACTCTATTGATCATTAAACTTTACACCCACAGTGGATTAGACATGTCAATATCACCAGTTACATCAACCACAAGACATCCCAAACACTGTTGGCTAACCTCCAGCCACCCTTCACCCGG
Organism: Dactylopterus volitans; assembly: GCA_901007715.1. Taxonomy (NCBI): domain Eukaryota; kingdom Metazoa; phylum Chordata; class Actinopteri; order Syngnathiformes; family Dactylopteridae; genus Dactylopterus; species Dactylopterus volitans. Next base: position 15,737 of record CAAKHG010015102.1, on the reverse strand, counting down.
GACGACGGTATCATCTTTCACTCCTCCCTTGCTACATCTGTCGGCAGGAGGCCACCTCTCCACTGGCCCTTTTAAAATCTCGTTAGTGGCTAATTAAAAGGCGCTCCCATCTCTTTTTTGCATCGCCTTAATCGAGCTAATTAACAGCAAGCTTAATCTTCTAAGAACGTCACTCCGGTGGCCAACTGAGACCCTGCCTTCCCCCATGAGCCAACCCAGGATTGTCTGCGGCCTTCCCCCAAGACAAAAAGACCCTGATGCAGGGACAGATAGGTAGGTCATCCCCCTCCCTATTGCTCCAACTCTGGCACCTTCTATCCTTCAAATTCTTTCCAAGAAACAGGTTGTGGAGAGAGGTAGTGAGGCTAAATGTAGATGTGACATCATTGATTGAGCTCCCTGCTGGCAGAGGAGTTCCTTAAGGGATGTATTGAGCGATGGTAATTTGGATTTGCATAATGGCCCAGGTTGCATTTCAGAGAGCCTCAGAGTTGTAGTGAAAGCCCTCTGCATGTTATAGGAGTTAAGAAATTGTTACAGCTGAGTCAGAGTGACTCATGCACAGTATCAAATCGGAGAGCGGTGTTAGCACAGTGGATAACGTTGCCGCGATCGCTCTGGCTCAGACGCACATGAAAAGGTTTTGCCGCTACTCTCAGGTCTGAAAACTCAAGTGACTTCTTTCAATAAACAAATGATAACTAATGTTCATGCAGTCAGCAAAGACCAACAGGGCACTGATGCATGACTCATATGGCAGGCTTATTGTAATCAATCCACACTAATTTCATGTGACCAGGACCATTTTTTCACCATTACTACCCTTGATAAAGATCACCTTATAAAACCTAACAGTAAGAGTGTATTGTACTCATAAGCTCCATATAAAATTCGGGGTAAAAAAATCTGCAGAGGACATACTTTAGTTGGATTTCTGCAAATTGCCCACAATATATACAGTATATGCTTAAAGACAAACCTCTCACACTGATTATAACTCAATATGACAAATTCTCATCATTCTGTTACAACTTACCCGGTAGACTGCGTGCTGTTGGTGACCACCTTGAGGCTGGCGGCATTGCGGATTAGCTTATCCAGCGTGGCCACAATTTGGGTGAATTTGGGTCGCAGGTTCCTCTCTTTCACCCAGCAGTCCAACATGAGCTGGTGTAGCGCTGTGGGGCAGTCCATGGGTGGGGGCAGTCGGTAATCCTGCTCCACGGCGTTTATCACCTGAGGAATGACGACAGAGAACTCATCAGCACTTCTGATCACCAGGCGTGGTGTAGGGCACCAGGTGTGGTGTAGGGGGAGGACTGACAGCAGAGTTGGGTCAATTGAAAGAGCAAGAGAGGAAGCACAGGAGAGAATGGATGAGGAAAATGATGAGAAAGTCAAAGGTAAAAATACTTCAGGGTATAAATGACATAAGGGCTGGGGAAAAATGAGCTGCGAGTGGTTGTGGGTAGGTATGCAGGGAGAGAAAATGTTTCACACATTGCAGAAGTGCAGTTTTGCCAGACGGGCAACATTTTTCCAACTTGAGTAAAATCAATGTCACAGTTGGTTGCAGCATATTCCACAGAAATCCTTATCTTGCAAATTAGTGTATATGTATGTGGCATGCAGCACATCAGTCAACTTACATCCTGATTACTCATGTCCCAGTACGGCCGCTCTCCGTATGACATCACTTCCCACATGACAATGCCATAGCTCCACACATCACTAGCCGAGGTGAACTTCCTGTAGGCAATCGCCTCAGGAGCTGTCCAGCGAATAGGGATCTTCCCTCCCTGTGGATATGCGAATGAGTAGGTGAGCATGAAATACTGGAAGGATGGAGCACAAACACAGAATCACACACATACAAGAGGGAGAGAGAGGGTGAGAAAATCACAGTCCGAGGAAACGCACAACACAAAGAGAGCATGCTGCAGAACCCCAACATCATACACACCAGATTAGTACCATGGTTACGGAAAATGATAGGTACGAACATGTGAGGTTAACGCATCAATATTAAATGTGCTACAGATTCATTTTCAACACCAATATATCAACATCAGTGATTCCCTGAGGATAGAGTCGTAGCAGCGGAGATATACCGCGCAGGTGGAGCGTGCAAAAAAGTTTTCCCATGCTAGCAAATTTTTTGTGCAGAACAAAACCTGCCAGAGGGTTTCTAAGTGTTGTCAACTCCAGAGAGGCTCTCGAATCCTTACATGTCTGTGCAGTAATGACTAATGAGTGAGCAATAATGAGCTGGGAAAATATCTTTCTAGCTTCCATATAAAGCAGAAATGGCTCACGTCACTTTTCTAGTTCTTTAATGGAGTCTGGCCACTGAACCCAACTCTGGGACCCAAGTCCATGTTGGTTCTGGCTTTCCTGCCACTTCTCTCACATGGGGACAGCAGTGAGGTCAAGCTCTCCTTTCCAGGACTACCATGAGCTGAGTCTAGGCAGCACCACCATCCACCTTTTTGTCAGTGCTCTGACTGCAGGTCGAAGGCGTCAGCAAAGACAGATTTGGGTTATCACAGCAAAGATGGCGGTTTGCTGTTTGCACTAATCCGAGTTGTCTCGTGAGTACAAATTTGCAGTTGTTCCAGTTACTGTGGCAAGAGCGTGTAAAATTGCTTCCTTAGAGTCCTTCAATACATGCAATGGACATTGAAGGTTAAGCATGATTTTTTTTTTTTAATCGGACCAAAGTGTCACCAACTTAGTTTTTTGTCCTGTTGTGTAACCATTGTTAACTCCCCAGCTTTTTTAACCTGAGTGGTCATTTCATTTAGGAGCAGACCTTTTTTGTTGTTGTTCAATCACATGCTCATACTTGGAATAATGTGGATTCAATTCCTAGGAAATGTATATCGGGATGATATATTGATGTCAAAATATCACATGTAGCACATTTGAACATTGACTTGAAACATGGACACACAAACACACATATTTGTTCTATAACGTGACTCACCAGTGAGCTAGTGTAGGTGGGGTCTGTAGGATCATCCTCAAGGAAACGAGACAGGCCAAAGTCGGACACCTTACACACCAGATTACTGTTGACCAAAATGTTACGGGCAGCCAAGTCTCTGTGCACGTAGTTCATGTCTGACAGGTACTTCATACCTGCTGCAATACCGCGCAGCATGCCAACCAGCTGGATCACTGTGAACTGTCCGTCATTGAGCTGGCAAAGGAAGAGAGAGAATGATCAGGATGAACTGGATTTTAGACCTATGTTGCATATTCAAAGGGATAGACCTTTTTTCCCTTTTACTTTTACTTGTCCGACCTAGCTGTCTTTTTACAGTGACTCGGATTTTCTATGCATCTTCTTTATATCCTCTTACCTGCATCTGCCACATTGTACATTTTTTTTCTCTTTTTGTTCCTAAGGACTCCCCATCCCTCTTTGTATTAGCACCCTTTGTCAATCTATGATCTGACTTAGAGTCAGCGATTCATTGGAGACTGAACTCTTTCTAAATGTCAACAGTTGCCTGAACGGCAGTGAAGCCTGTGCAACAGAGCTTAACACCTCTTTGTGCCTCCAAAGAAAGTGAGATAAATAAAAGATAGACCCAGTAGATTTAAGTGGATTTAATTTACCGAATGGTTTTGCATTATTGCTAAAAGAAACATTTTCTTGTGTGTGTGTGTGTGTGTGTGTGTGTGTGTGTGTGTGTGTGTGTGTGTGTGTGTGTGTGTGTGTGTGTGTGTGTGTGTGTGTGTGTGTGTGTTGT
>CAAKHG010015100.1:0-19848 GCA_901007715.1 Dactylopterus volitans | reverse complement strand
TTTTTTTTTTTTTTTTTTTACAGCGTGCCACTCACTCCCACTCGTGGAAGGATGCATGAACTCTGCGGTCAATAAATAACTTAAGACGTCGAGAAGCCTGAACAGTCAGAATGACACACAGGGACTTGCGATTGGGAACCGGGATCCAGAAACAAAAAAAACAAAAAAAAAACGCTGGACAAATAGAGGCAAGCAGATGTGGCGTTATAATGATGTTGTTGTTGTTTTCTTTATTGAAAGACCGCATGAGTATTTCAGTAAGTTCACTAGCACACGCTCCCGTAAATTTCTGTTTCACTGCACTGTTTGCATAGTCAGAAGCAGCAATGTAATAAGCAATCAAGATTAAACGCACTGTAACTTTAATAATGCGTCCAATGGCAAAACATCTCATGTAAAAAAAAAACACACGATGGAATTTGCAAAGCATGCATGTTGACCAATGGTCGACCTATGACCGAAGGAATCGTTTGATCTTTTCTGCTTTGGCCTGACCTTAAAAGAATCAAACAAAAAAAAACAACTCATATTATCAGTTTTCTCATTAATTTGACTCTATATATGTTCATTAAAGTAACTCTGCGCCAGTGTCCGAGATCCAGGCTCACGCTCCGGCGCCGAATTCATGTTTGAATAATCTTCGACTGAATAAAAAGTAGCCCTCAAGGTTCATATTTTCCCTTTTCGGAGGCAGCGTTATTAATAGCCTCATCTTTCTTGCCACTTTAAATACGGGATGAAATATTTTCATGTATTCACAGAAGATTGAGTGAGGTCCAGGCCACATAAACATTTGTTTAGCTAATCATTTGATTGTGAATTACTTTCCAGCCTACTCGTCTCTCTATTTAGCTTTGACATCAACTTGAATGAAAAAAAGCTGCCGTTGGCCCCGTGTGTCACATCTGTGTCTATTTAGGGAAAATCTTTACAGAGATAAATTATTTTTCAGCGATGGAGGATAATTCTCCCGTGTTTTCTTTGACCTTGCGAGCAAACTACAAAAAGTAGAGCAATCGATTGCTCCCCTCTGAAGATACCGCAATATTGTATTTTGGAATGAACACTGAAGAAAGAAAAAAAAAAAAGCCAGATGAACAGCTGTATTGAGATAAACCGTCACCCCCATATGCTGAGGAAAAACAATCTCTGCACATTATGGAGAGTGAAGATGAAAAAAAAAAAACACTTAATCAACTAACATTGATATTACTTCTGGCAATTAGGAGCATGCTGGTAATGATATGAGTTTTCAGCTGTAAATAATTATGCTGCCTGCGGGCCATACTTTAATTCTCGGCTGTATCTATAAACAATAATCAAACCAACAGCAGCAGGCTAAAAGTTGGAGATTTGTGGTGTGCAGAGCGGCGGTTTAGGAGCAGCTTATTGGAGCCCTGTGGTGATGCCAGTAGTCAGGGTCACCTTCAGGTGCTCTCTTCATCTGCTAGCGCACAGCTCTATTGATCAGCCTCGCACGCATCAACACATGTGCACAGGTGCACGCCGAGTACACGCGCGGATGCTGGAGATCCTGCGTTTACTGTACGTTTATGCGGTGCTATGGCTACACGTCATTAACAATTCTCCATCGCAGCCCACGGCGAGGTTGTCCTCCGCCAGAGGCCTGGTTCTGCACGGCATCTTGGCTCCTCATAGCAAAGCAGTCATCTGGACAGACTCCTCGGAGGTTCAGGTGGACCTGGAATCTGCTGGAGCCCCGAATGCTCCCGCATCCGATCCAGTTGCTTCAGCCGCTGGTGGTCCTCAAGTCCTTCCTGCGCCGGGGCTTGCCACATCCATCACTGCTGCCCCTCTCCTGCCTCCTGTCAACCACCAGCATGTCTGGTTGCTTAGCCCGACAGCTGCTTGTCAGCTCGGACACCTGAAGTCCCACAGGATCTCGGGTCTGTGGGTCTCATAGGGACTCAGCACAGATCATTCGGCATGCTTTACCAGACAAGCTGTCCCGGCTTGCATCTTACGCCCTGCAACTATGAGCTGGACTGTCTCAGGGGGCATCCTGTCTGCTGTGTAGGACCCCTGATTCTATATGTGCTGCCGTGAGCAGAACCTCTGTATTTCAGGTTGTCCTAATACATAAATGACGATTCTAGAAGCTGTAATTAGTGGCACTGGTTTATATTGAGCGGTATTTCTAGTGTTTTGTCCACCCTACTTCATATATATATAATAATAATGCAGGGAAGTAATATGGAAACATCATTAAATGAAGGAGCCAGGGCAATGCCGCCAAGGATAACAGTGATAGCAGGATAACATAAGTATTCTCCAATTATAAAGGCAGAATTTTCTATTGCTAACATCCCCAACACTGATTTTTGTAACTAAACAGCCATGTAACACTGTGGGAGAGTTGTTTCCTGCATTGTTGCTGCGATATATATATAAAAGAAAACAGAGAAATACCGGAACTTGGAGTGAAACTTGACAGCTAACTTTTACTCACTGTCAAACAGGAAGCGGCAGCCTGCTGATGTATACAGACTAAGATGAAGTGCATAATTAAGGAAACATATGAAAGCCGGCACTGGGCCTGAGATTAATTAGGTGCCTGTCAATACCCTCATCAATATCCGATTAACTAATGACACATGGCCCAATGAGGGCTATTGATTTGCTCCAAGTCTGCTGTGTTAATAGGTTGTAGCCGACATTCAGTGGGAAAGCCGGCAAAAAAAGAAAAGAGAAAAAAAAGGGCCTTAAAACATTAAAATCAGAATTGTGCTCTCTGTCATAAGTAGTCAAACCACATTCTTGTAATGTGGCATCATGGGATTCCAGTGATTACTTTGACCACAACTGAACTTATTCAGATTTGCCAGAATTCCCATCCTTAAAGTGATAATTAAAACTGACCCCAAAGGATCCCTCTCCCCAAAAAGGAAAAAAAAAATAATAAAAAGAGGACTCAATCTAGATTAATGGTAGTGGAATGGCCAACATCATAAGTTGGCCACTTTATGATAATGATTGTAATGATAATAATGAACACTTGGATGAAGGATGAACAATCCCTTGTCCTGGAGTCGAATCCCTATACAGGTTAATTAGGTAAGATAACATCATTAGCCACTCTCATGCCTGCACTGAGAATTAATTGGATAAGATGGAGATTTAGGTCTATATTTAATCGCACAAACGATCAACTGCGGCTTAGCCAGGAATTTGTAGGGCCAAATCGGTGGGCATCTTATTTAGCTCGCATTTAACCAGCTTAATGAGGAAAAGCGCTTCCAGTGGTCTGTAATATAGCTGCCTGTGATGACTCCCTTCTTTGCGAACCCCTGTATTGATTAAAATACGCGTTAATGACGCGCCATCGTGCCTTGTTAAGCTCCGATTGGTTTCAGCGTTGCGATACGATCTGGAGACCCGAGCCACAAGTGAGGGACACGAGCGGGTTCACGGTGGAACTCCTAAAGTTCAGATAAACAAAGCGACGACTCCGTGTTTGCGAAAACAAGCGGGCACCGTCCACGGCTGCCGGTGCATAATATCTCAGCCGAAAAGGCCACCGATGGCCTCGTGACTGCCATAAATAAAGCACAAGCAGGAATTAGCGCAGCTCATGATCCGTTCTGGTGTTGATATGCGTTCCGGGTGTCCGCCGGGTGTTGTGCACCTATTCTTTATGGTAGCTGTAAAACTTGCTGGGTTGTCTTTGCATGAGAAATGCTTTTTTTTTCCCCCTTCAACTAAATAATGCATGACGGCGACTTTCGCAAGCGTTGTCATACGCTATGTAATGAATGTTCACAGAGCGGCGTGAGCGCTCAGGACTCCAGTTTGGTGCTAGCTGGCCGTTGTCAGGTGGCGATATTACGGGTAAAGCAGCCGGCCTCGCGAGCGATATCTCCGGCTCCGACGGAACAATGAGGGAACATCTCTTTGAGGCGGCGCCATTTAACACTCCGCATTAATAATGGAACATCCACGCCACAGCAAACGCAAACAGTGATGCCATCTGGTAGATGAGGCTGTCGTGCAGATGAAACTTTATCTTGGCACAACTCAACAGTTGCAGGTTTATTAACGGCGTGCAGTAAATCGTCTGATATGTCTCCCTCCCCCGAAAATGCGAAATTGGAGACGGCGCGCGCTGTGCTCGTGTACCGCCTGATTTATCGGACAAACCTGAGCTCCAAATGGAGCCAGGCAGCTGTATCTCAGACTCCCTCTCTACCGCCTTTTTGTTCCAGGGAGTGAAAGTGAACATGAGGAGGCTACACGAGACTACCTGTGCCGTCGAGGACCGCGTCATCGTCACCTTGACGACTGCGGCGGCTGAGCTCAGAGGGGGTGCTTTCGGGCCTCGGAAGGTAAGATCTCTTTAAAATCATTTAAAAAAACAAAAAAAAAAAACAATGTGCATGCGTACATTGCTAATATAAATGCTCGGAATGCATTTGGTTAATACTCTGGTGGCATGTTGCATGGCGTCGGTATTTAATACAACGTTACTGACAAAGTCACCTGAGCGGCACCAGCGAGCCACACGTCATTTGGCCATAATTTCAAAATGCAACAGGCTCGCATGAGCGCACTCAAACATACTCCACTGTTTTTCACTCTCCACTTCACTGCCGAAATGTGCCTTTTGCCAGTGCACTTTAAAGTGCAAAGAGTACATTTAGAGTAAATATGCAAGCAAAAAGCATCGTCTTTACCCAGTGAAGAAGAAAGAGCGTGCCCTTTTTCTACCCTTATTGTCAGCTGTGTGAACTATATGTCTTGAGGGAGACTGGCTGTTGTCACACACCGGGAGAAAGGACCTCTGCGAACAAACAAAATATTCTTTGGTGCGCGGTGCCCTGTCCCTCGGTGACTATTGAATTACATCCCTTATCCATGTTCGTGGAAAGGAGGAAGAATGTCAAGCGAAGATTTCAGGTCGCACTATGCCATAGAAAAGGGGAAGTGGCTTGTCTTGTGCAACACAGACCCCACTGTCAGTCTGGATTAGGGGATGATTGAGCTTCGCTGACGAGATGACAGAGGAGATGGTCATTCTCAGGGCAGGAGGAGGGAGATTGAAAAAAAAAAAGGGTTGCAGGTCAAATAAAGTATCATGACTTTTTTTTTGTCAGGAACAATGTGTAAACTTTGCGGTCGGAATGTGAAAACCAATGTGCTATTTAAAGCGCAGGTTAGGTGACGTCGGCTTCATGGATAATAAATAACAACCTCTTCATTCATTCATTATCCGCGGGGTCTGATTTATGCATGGTGCACATTGTCAAAGACTTAAGAGGGTCAGCGGAGTTGGAGGCCCGACTGAAAGTCAGTGAGCAGTGAGCGAAGTCGTTTTTCAGAACTGCTTATTGGAAAGAGACACCCTTAATGTGGAATACAAAATTCAAAATCACAATTAATTGCTGTGTTTGGTCTCTGCTGTTAAACTTTGACCGGGACTGTTTATTCCAAGCGTGTTGTGTGAGGAAATGGAAAAAAAAGAGGAGAAAAAAAACAGGAAGTTCTTCTTTGGTGTTTGGGTGAAAAACAAAATATGTTTGTGGGAAAACTTGTGCATATAAATTAGCAGCAGTAACTGGGCTGTGTTTTTAATGTGTGTGTCCACAATGGGAACATTGTTTAATCAGCACATTTGATAATCCGGGCAGGCGAGGAACTCACACAAAGCTCATCCCTTTGGACTCTCGGGGTGCATTAAAGATGCAATTAGCAATTCTCACACAACAGTTTTTTTTTTGTTTTTTTTTTGCCAAATTATGTGAAAATCTCCTCACGGGCCGCCAACTGTCAAGTCTTTTGTGAAAGAAAAAAATAAATCTGGTGTTTGTACACTCCCCTGGCTCTGTAAATGGAAACAAACAAAGTGGCTGGGACAACATGCATTATTCCAGCCAACTAGCCGCATGGGGTGGGGGGAGTCGGTGGGGACGGGGGTTCCCACCACATCCTGCAGAAGCATCACCATAGTAATACACGGCTGTAACGCAAAAAAACCCGTCAGAGATCTTAACATTGCCAAATCCACAGCCCGTCCCTTGGAATCACACCTCCTCTTCATGCCACTGTGTCCAAATGTGGTCGGGAGATATCATCTCACCATGTGATTTTCTTCCTTTTAGAATTTGCAACAAACAACATGTCTCCGCGTGTTGCTAAAAGTAGGGTGTAAGTTGCAGTCGCCGCCACTCTCACATGTGCTGTGGACACGCCAAGCCAAGCGGCTGTCTGGCTTTAGCTTCCACCAGCGTGCGGCTTCAACACGTATTTAAATATCGGCGGGCTTATCATCACTTTTGCTTCGGTAAAACATAAAACACATGCCACCTGTAATTTCTTTTAGCCATAAATTCTGTTTCCCCTTATTGAGGCCAACTTACCCTTGGGCAGCAGATGCTCTGCATTCCGCCATATTAATTTTTTTGGTCAGCCAGCCCAGTTGTTAGTTTTCCTTCCCTGGAAATGCTCATCCACGAATCTGCGGCGCAGAGGTTCCGAAGCCGCACTGAGAGGGGGAGGCTGTGTTTGTTTGTCCGTTGAGTTCGAGTATCAACAAGATGTCTGCAGAAACCGGTGGCTCCGCCTTTGAGTACGTTATTGCGCAGCAATATGTTCGCATATGGCTTTTGACAGCGAGCCTGAACCCCGCGCAGAAAATTGAGTCAGTCGTTTTACGTGGTTGACGGTGGTGCTGGCAAACCGGCCGGTTAGGAAGCCAGCGTTTGGCAGGAGGCATACAGTTTTAACAGCTAATGGACTTATTTTTCTCACAGCATCAAAATTTTACAGCCCGCAGAAAGGCATTCAAACACACAGATGCACACACACCTATTAGTAACCCAGGAAAACAGTCCAGCAAATTAAAAACAGGAATGTTAGGGTGTCTTTAATTCAATAAAATACACATGTAAAGGAAATGCTGCAAAGCACCTTTATCTAAAAGTATTATCCTTCTTTTTGTGTAACTGGTGATAAGCTTGACTGGACATAAATGGACACAGCTGGAAATATAGCTAAAGAGTTTTCCTCTCCACAGTTGTTTACACAATCAAGTTTTTTTGTGGGCTGTGATAAGGTGCATGGATATCCTGTGGTCTTTGCCTGGTTAATGTGTACGGACCGCACACTGGCTCTGCTTTCACTGAGTTATTACGCCAAGTGTAATTTGAAACAATTACAAAAACACTGGCCCACTTGTTACAACACTCATTTTCCCCTCACATATACAAACCACAGATTCAATAGCTTTACATGTTTTTCAATCACACCCAGTGGAGCAGTGTTCAGTGCGAAAAAAGTATAGCATTTCATCCTAGCTCGCATGGTATGGGATAATCTTTCACATTTTGCCTGGGGTTTGTTTTGCTTTTTCAGCAGAAACTTGTGCGAGCCATGTGAATTACCATAGGAAAAGGCGATAAAGAACACCCCGTGATATTGTATCAGATGTAAATGAATAAACTATTTGAATAATCTGCGTAAATAATTTGTTATCTGCGATGATAAATGCTGTTTATTGTTCCTCTTTCTCCGAGATGCATTTCAGTCGTGAGCGCGAGGTGCAGCGTGGAGGATTTTTGCTGCAAACTGGGTTATTAGAATAATTGTTTGTTTGTTTTTTTGTTTTTTTTTTCTAACTATATGTCTAAAATAAAAAATAAAAACCAATGGGGCGTGAGTGGTTTGACTCAGCAGCAGATCGTGCATTCAAAGCGTGTTCGGATATCAGTGACGCGTCTCCCGTGTCTGTTTTCGCAGGCCTCGTCCCGGGGGATCAGGTTGTCGCGGTGACGAGGTTTTGGCAGGTTGCGGAGATGGACGTCGTTGCCGGTGTGAGTACAGTTCCACTTCTAACCCTCGTGGCAGCGCCGCTGAAACACGGGGAGGTCAGGCCCTGCACCTCCATCCCTCCCTCTCTCTCTCTCCCTCTCTCTCCCTCTGTGAAGGTGCTGGTGCAGCCTGACCATTGACATTTAGCATTCCTCCGCGCTGCCTCTGGGTTCTCAATGGGGGATTGAGGGGCGCAGAGGCCAGTGCCTGGTTCTCAAGGGTAAAAACAAAAAGGCTCTTGAAAATCCCAAAGAGTTCCCATGATCCGAGGAAAGACCTTGATCCAGCGTGTGTTAGATATCCATTCCATGGATTAGGGCGCACAGAAAGTACATATTTGGCTGATTTATTTTGTCTTTTGCGGCGGATTTCGGACAGTGAATTGAAATGTTTTCTTAGACTGGCACTGACATATTTGGCACGGTGATTTTGGCAATAATGAGAGTTTGGCAGTGTAGTCCAGGGAGATTTTTTATTTTTTTATTTTTTTCATAATCATGTAGCATTCTGGATCTTCACTGACATTTCTAAGTCAGCGCAGCGGCTTGTAGTGACATTTTATGGTGGAAAGTTTTCAAAGTCATTTTCAAGGTTTTTTTTTTTTTTTTTCCCCAGTAACATACATAATCTGTTAGCATCAAAGGAGCACACATGCATAAATAATTGACTAATTCACTTAAAGGGGGCCAGCGTAGATTAATTAAGCCTGAATACTAATTATGTTTTCTGTCTACACCAACTGACGCGGTTGTTGTGTTAATAAGAAACTGTTTGGTGGGTCAGAATTACCGTGCACTTATAAGGCTGCTCTATATTACAAGATGGTTTCACATTTTCAAGGTGGAATTGGCTTTGCGAGCCTTTGAAACAAAATGCTAACCTTATCTTTCATTCATAGCCGAAGATGCTTTGTAGATGGTCTTCATTATTCTTATGACATTTTATTGATATGGCCCCCGCTTTTCATTATGTTGACAGATAAAAGGAGAATTGAAGAACATGAAAAACCAAATTGGCGTCTTTATTGATTTACCATAGCCTTATCACGTCTTGCTAACTTATCATATTGCGACATGTTTCATGCAATCGTGGTTTTGTCATTTTTGTATGCGCCAGTGTCTATAGAAAAATGAAATTCCGTCCTCCCGGCATATGAATACACATAAATATAGAGTACATAAAAGAAATATAACATTAAAATAGTGCCAATCTGCCAAAACACCGCATGCAGACTGCATGTTTAGTTGTCGCGACGCGTGCGCACTCGTTCACACTCAAGTTTTGATTCAGTTCCCCCGACAAGTCCAAGCAAAAACCTGAAGTTGTGATTTGTTTCCCATTTGTAAAGTACGTCAGACATAAGACAAGAAATCTGCGCGGCGATCGTCTGCGTTAAAGCCGCCATTAAAAAAAATAAAATAAAAGGATAAATAAAAAATCTTGTCATTTCCAGCAACGCCCTTGTCCTTGACTCCCTTCCGCCCGATGTGCGGGGCGCTTGTCTGGAAATGGTAGCTTCAAGTCGCTCTGCAGAGACGAGCCGTTGCCGTCTGCGCTCCCCTGGCAAGCAGCAGCAGCGGCGGCGGCGGCGGCGGCAGCAGCAGCACACAGGGACAGAGGAAGACAGCTCAAAGCCGGGGCCTTGTTTACAGCTGCGTGGGGAAGAAAACAGGCAGACGTAAATGAGGGTTGACGGTTTCATGAAGCACAATTGGTTGACGGCAGATTCAATGTGACTGGGCTGAACTGGGCGATGATCCGTACAGTATGCAAAATTCACTTTCTAGCTGGTCTGTGCCCACCAGCCCCCTAGCAGCGAGCGGTCTTCCCCAAGCCCTTCTAGCTATGCCTTTGAATGCAACAAGAACTGAACAAGGCATTGTTGTGCTCAATTCCTTCTGACAACAATCACATTTACGAAGAAAGAAAAAAGAAGGGAGGAGGGGTAAAAAAAAAAAAAAGTTGTGGATTTTTTTTTGTCACCAGTTCTAAATGATTTTTTTTTTCTCCCGCCCACCCCTCCGCCGCGCGTCGACTGCGAAGTAAGCGCTTTAGCCGCCGCGAAAAGGCGCGGAGATGCCTTCGGATGACGGGAGGGAGAATTAATGTGTGCGTTCATTATTCTACTGTATATGCATGTGGTAACGGACCCAAATTTCTTGGCGCGTGATTTTTTTTTTTTGGTGCAGCGCCGTGAATCCGGCATATTTGCGTGCAATGTGACAGGCGGGTTGCGTGCGTCATCTTCAAACCGCTGCCGTACCAATGTTTGAACAACTATCCCGACCTCTTGGAAAAAAAACAACAAAAAAAAAACTGCATATTTCATGAACGCCTACTGATACTGTGTTTTTGTTGTTGTTGTTGTTTTTTTTTTCTGTCTCTGAGGATTGACTTGTCGTTTATCGTTTTGGAAATGCAACATCTGCACGTTCCATCCAGTTATGGCACATTAAACAACAGTCCTTGTATCGCAAGGAGCATGCTGTCAATGTCAGTGGGGTCTAGGAAGCAAGATGAGAGGCAGGCATTTTTCTTAGCTCCGGAGACAGAGCGGCTCACACGGCGCTGTGTGGATTAGATTTTTAGTGACAATGACCCAAAGCGTTAGGCCTGGGGTGTGTGTACTGTGCTCCTTATGTGTACTTTCCCATGTGTGTGTTTACTAGGCTTCCTTTTTTTTTTTTCCCCCCCCTTTCTCCACTGTAAGCGAACTTAAAGCAAGAATGCATCCACTGCGATCAGAGGACTTACTGACATTTGCGGGACGTCGCGGAGCTAATTTACTTTCCAAAGCGAGAAAAATGGAAGTTGTTAGAAATGAGACAGAGGCGAAAGCGTGCCCAGAGGAGACCTGACATTAACTCTAGAGGAAGGAAAAAAGAAAAAAAAAAAAAAAGGACACGAGGAAATAATAAAAACGACTGTACAAATGCTTGACAAGGAAAAGAAAAGAATGAAAAGTTTACGTTACGCAGCCTGTTACACTGTTCAAGAGAAGGATAATGTTCTTGATAAGTGTGTAACTGGGGTAATAAACTAAAATGCTTTGGTTTTTGCCTAAAATAAAACATGAAGGGATTTTTTTTCTTCCCTTTGATTTATTTTTTTTTTAAATCTATCAGAAGTGACTTTAGCCCCGAGGGCAAAAACAACAATTTAAGAGACAGAGGAGGGTTATCCTCCCCCATTGTTCTAATTGGATGTTTAATTACATCAGCAAACAAAATATCAACCCCAATAATAAGTTTCCTGATATATGTTTTTGCTAACTGACTGAAAAACAACCTGACAGAATAAAGTAAGAATATACTGTAGAGGCACTTTAGCTCGGATGTGTTCATCACATTTTTTACATGTAAAAGCAAATTGCTTTGGGGTTCCAATAATGTTCAAAATTTTAATACCATATAATGAATGCAAATGTCATGTAACTTATTTAAATGGCCACTTTAGTTTACAGCATAATATTGTTTAACTGGCTTGGTATGAGCAAATGGTGATAGGGTGCAATTTTTTTATTAGCAAAATTACCTGATTAATTTTCCCATAATTGTTTCAGCGAGTTTCTCATTTTGAATATGCAGCCAAACACCATTTGTCTTGCAGGGAAGGTGTATAACGTGTTTGATGAAATGGGGCGGGAAAAAAAATAAAAAATAAATAAATAGAAATAAATAAATAATTAAAACGCGGGAAGACAGTCACCACTGATGCTGCATTTCTGCTCCACAGCATGTGCAACTCAGAGAAACTGATTGGTACCCAGTCGAAAGGAAAATGGTTTTTAAATAAGTTACAATTAGATAAGCATTAATCTCAGTGGTATAAATGAATGTCTTGCTGTAGGGCTTGTTGAATGTAAAAACAGATTTACAAAAACTCCTCTTACCAGATTGGTCTGGAAGTAGTCCCCCCTCTATTTTAATTGCTTTGTCATTTGGAGTTGAAATAAGCCCCCCCCCCCACCCCCCCACCCCACTCCACCACCATTGTGCCCCTTGATTTCTCCCTTTGAAATTAAATATTGTATACAAATACATGCTGTTCATGGGCATGAGCACAGTTCATCATTGAAATCTGCATAAAATGATGCTTAAAAAGCTCCATACGCTTTGAGCGAGGGAGCCCTCCTTACATGGCGCATTCTTGTGTAAACAGATCCATAACAAAAGTGCCTCTTACCTCAGCGTTCTTATTGTTCTGGGCTCCGCAGAAATGAGAGAAATGTGGGACTGCGGAGTTTGTTCCACATCCTCCTGATTTTCAAAGGAGCTCATACTTTGCTTTTAAACATCCCTTCCTCCTTTCTCTTCCCATGTCATGCCAGTGGAGACCACCTACAGTCCCAGCAGAGACTCATGTATTTCCCGAAATTCCGAAATATATCCGAACAGATAGATGGATTCAGTAAATTGGATGCACTTTGGCTTGTTTGTGTGTATCGTTTTTTTTTCTTCTTTTTTCAATACGTCCTACATTTAAAATTCCCCAAGCGTTACCAGAGACCTGAGGACCTGGCATGGCTTTACTTAAAGACTGTTTTTCCTCTCCTTCAAGACTTTTTTTTCCTTTTTTTTTTTTTTTTGAACGTTGAGCGAATGGATGAATGGAAGCAATGAAAAGCGCGCTGGATTTCCATACTCATGCGCACACCGGGTCCGCGTTACCCTCACGCCGCCTGCGTAAAAGCGCATTATCTTCCAGGAGCGAGTGTTGTTGCCCATTCATTTTAGAAACAAGCAGGAAAGTATTTTAATGTGACCTTCATTACACATTCATGTCAACTTTTCTTATCTATTTATGATTAAATTCTTTTCCACTCCTGTTGTTCAATTAGTGCTTGACCCCTTTAGCGGCGATGTAAATTAAATGACATTTCGGTGTCGTCCCATATTTAAAATACTGCGTTAGTTGCGGATCATAAATGATGATCTTCATTCTGCAGCTAATTTATTCATTTAACAATTTCCCTCCAGAAGTTACAGCAGAAGGCTCTGCAGCAACCTAAGCAGAAGAAATCCAAGTCGGCTGAATTTCTGATGGGTGAGTCCTGCTTGATGAGTTATTGCTCATAATTTGTGTAAGGATTAATTAACTAATTACAGACAAATGGCTTTGGGCTAAATTTTGCTCTTGCTTGTCAGGGCGCAATTTGTAATTATTTTAATCATTTCTTCTTCTTCTCTCTCTCTCTCTCTCCTTTTTTCCCCCCCTCCCCCTCCTCTTCCTGCAAGATTCTGATTTAATTTTAACCTAATTGTGTTTTTAGTGTCATTCGAGAAGGATGCACTTGAACATTTTGGGGCGAGGAAATCACTGACAGAAATGTTTTTTGTTTTGTTTTTTTTCCTCCCTTTTTTGGTTACAATTGAACGCGCTGCGCTTCGCGCTGACCCGACTCGCGTCTTTGCCCCCTTCGCGTCACCGCTTGCATTTGCCTTTCCGCTCATTTCGTCAGGGAGAGAGGATAGAGCCGCCTTGGTGGGCATGGAAAACCCAGCCTTGGATGGAGGAGGAAGCGCTGAGCTTTCCCTTCCTCCGGTTCGGCCGCGGAAAGAAATTCGAGGTGACAGGCCAGATAGCACCCTTGCAGCTCACCAAAAAAACATGGAGCTGCAAGCCCCTGCCAAAGAAAGAGGTGAAGCTTCATTCTTCATTAGGCTCAAATTTGTTGGCAGTAGATGTGTTCCTGATCTAACCTTTTCCCTCGCTCCCTCTCTCTCTCGCTCTCTCCCTCCCTGCGTTCGGGGCTCCCTCGGTCCCTGCATTCCAAAAACAAGCGTGTCCTAACAAGCAACCTTCCTATAACTTCTTCCTCCGCTGGAGAACGCTGCAGCAGTGGGTGTTCTATCTGTATCCAGAAGAACCCTCGACACAACCAGTCTTGACTCCCACTCTCAGCTACATGCCTTGTGGTGGGCTGGAGTCATAGGAGAGTGCATTTACATACACTACTATACTACCAAGCCGATCCGCTGTCTGTGTGGTGTACTCACAACGCCCCCGAAACACAGCTTAAGGCCAATCAGGCATACGAATATGCCCCCTTATAATTCAGTATGTCAGGGAGAACTCTTGAGGAATGGGATGGTAAATTAGGATGCGTTCAAGGTTGCGAGTGTGCCAGTTTTTTTTTTTTTTTCTCAGGGATGAGTCACATGTTAGATTTTTGATTCAATGCGGTTTATTTTGCTTTTTTTTTTTTTGCAGTGCGTGGCTAGTAATTATTATCAATTATTGTCATGATGGTCTCCGTGCACAGGAGGCGGGATCGCCGTTTTGAGTGAGAAGAGTCAGAATTGGAGATGCGTTTATTATCCTGCAGGTCAAGAAAGTCAGAAGCCGAACACAGAGCTGTTAAATCTAAATAGGTTATGAAACAAAACTATTTCACTGACTTGCGCCAGCAGAGCAGCTATTTATTGCAGAAGTCAGCATCTTTGTTTTCGTTTTGCCGTTCCAGTCTAGTTGTACATCTGTTTCAGTGGTGAAAACAGTGTCAAGTGTATAATTAAGGTTGGACAACGGAGGTCAGATCTGCTCTGTTGGGGAGACGTTCAACCAGAGATAACTGAAGAAAACATGAAACCTTTTTAATGTATTTGGCAACTGTAATTCTGCAAAGTAAACTGTTGTTTATTTAATAAGAAGTCAAAAAAGTGTATTTAATCTTATATATATATATTTATATATCTTATATTTTCCATTTTGAAAAAAGTATAAAGTAAAGTGAATGTTTTGGTACTTTTTGGATGTGGAATCCATTCAAAAAACTGACTGGAAAAAATATAAGCCAAATTGTTGGGTTTTTTTTTTAAATGAATTACATAAAAACAATGCGGAGGTGCAGTCGACTTTTGACAACCACAATTACAGAACATTTTGTATCAGGAATCACCCAGAAAACGAAACAATTCATCAAGTTTATAAATTTCATAAACTCGCATTTGATCTGACATCAGATTAGTTGCTGATAACAGATGGTTAGAATATAATGCAACAAAAACACTCCAAGCTTGTATCACTGTATTTTGAAAATTAAACCTCAGCACCTCAGTTTGTTAATACACAACTGGCAATAACGGAAATTCTACAAACATTTATTGAGATGAATTCTCTCTTTATTTACTGATGTAGACTCTTTGTTAAACTAAGTGGAACCGATTAGCAGACATTCTTCATTTTTGTCCAATTAATTGGAAATGTTAATTAGGCCACTCTGTAAACCCTTTAAGCGTAATAATTGGGCGGTTTATTGATAATATAAAGTAGGAAATATTTCTAGATACATACTGCATATAGGGGATGATTATATTTCTATTAGCAAGGACTATCATGTAGTCCAGTTCACATTCATTGCACCAGATACACTGCCTGTGTAAAACTTTGCACATTCTGCACAACAACTGCGCAATAAACCTATCACTGAACATTGCACATATTTATAATAAATATATAGCCTTGAAAATGTTTGTACGTTTTGTATACTTTATACAGTATTTGATTTTCCTACATGTTAGACCAGATACCAAGGCTGATTCCTTGCATGTGAAAACCTACTTGGCAATGAAACAGCTGCTGTTTCGGATTGTGATTTCTGATTCCTATCACACGTGTGCGTGTGCAGCACACGTTGGTTGCTGGAATGTGGATCTGCTCCCCAATTTAGTGACTCATGTGTCCTCATTGGCGCCATCGGAGGATCACTCAGGCAGATTTGTTCCATGTTTGTGATGCTTCTCATTGGTCCTCCCCAAAGTCTCTCATCTCCCTCATTGTCTGTTAGCAGTAACTCCGGCTGGCAAGTTCTCGTTATTGATATTGTGCATGTTCGTCCGGAGAATTAAAATTTTCATTAGAGAGATGAACTGGAGGACAGCCAGACTATTTAAGTAAATCACAGATATGATTCAAAGGGCCCAGGAAGCTGCTGCCATTATGCAAATTTGCGTTTGAAAAAATGGTCTCATAACCTCAGAGCTGTTTGCAGGGGAAACTCTCTGTTAACAACGTAGACGGATTTAACATGTGAATTTCACAGTCAATTTATGGCGGCGTTGAAGAGCCACATGGCTGCGCCTCGCTTAATAAGTATTTCAGTCACTGTTTAAGTTTGAGTGAGGACAGAAAGGGAAAACCTCAAGCTGATACTCCATATGAGCACAAAAGATTCCCAATAAGCTTTTTTTTTCTTCTTCTGCTTTTTTTTTTTTTATTAGGGGGGGCCTCATGGGCCGGTGTTGCTCTTATGCAAACACACTTACTCACATTTTCATGCAACTGCTCCGGACTGCAATAAAGGCGATCCTTGTGTGTAATATATACCGATACTTAATGCACCATGCTTTTTTTTTTTTTTTTTCTCCCCACAACCTGAGAAATAAAAGTAAAGCAATTTAGATTGCAGTGAAATATTCAAGGAGTGTGATGAGAATGATTTGGGGTTAAGAAAGCTGCTTGCAATGGTGTACCCTTAATAGAGAGTGCCCCGGAGCCATTGGATTCCCATAAACTCTGTGTAGCAGACTTGATACCCATAGGTCAGTGATTGCTAATAAGAAGTCAATGAGACATGGGCTCAGGTTATTTTCCTTTGGATCTACTTCTCTAAACTTGCCCGGTCCTCTGGGCCGCTGACCTTGCAGTATTTAGACGGTATTGTCTTTGAAATTCCAGGTACTTTTGAGCGAGTGGACTTTCTCATTAGTTCCTTTTGAACACTGCAAACATATGGCAGTCGTATTTAAGAGATTGCCTGCCGTGACCTTTTGCGGCATGCTAATTAGGCCCCAGAGCACTGCAGGCCGTGGAGAGGTACACTGAGGAACCCTGCAGCCTCTTTCCCAGTTCTCTTTTTCTGCCTCTGTACTTCTGTCTCATCCTGGCTCTGCCTTATCTGGCAGCAGCCACTGCCCCTGCCCTTCCACAGTGTGGGTTTCAAAATTAACATTTCGCTTCATGTGCTTCTAATAACCACTAACCCGAACCTGTACTACTCCCTTCCTCCCCCTCCACCCCCTCACTCACCATCTGAACCTCTCATTCTCTCGTCTCTCGCACTTTCCACAGGAAATGAATGTGCCCAAAATTACTTTGACCCGACGTCGGCGGAGCAGACGGACCCAAGGCATTGCGGGACGGCTGGGGTCAACACCGAAGATGAGCTGGAATTAAGTATGCCATTCACTATCATAATAGTTCTCCTCGGTTCATTAAAGTGAGGTGAGAGAGATCACTGGTAGCGGGCTGCCATTTGTGACGGCAGGACGGTCTATGTAAATACACCAAGCGATGGCGTCACTAGATTGGCCGCCCAACCCGCTGTCATTGACGAAGGTCACATATCATTGGTCAGTGTTCATTCCACTGTGGCTTTTCCTTTCTCTGTCAAATGACACGTGCAGAGCCATATCAATAGTTTGCAGCCCCCCTCCGAAAGTAGGCCTATTAAAAGCAAGCTCTTGGGAGCCAAGTAATATGCATGTTATAATGAAACATGGCTATTAATGGAGAAGCCATTTCACCTGTATCTTTTGGATATCACTGCCGTGTAATATCAAAGGATTCCCTAAACCAAATCTCATCATATGATGACAGGCCGGCTAACAGGCATGTTAATGCTGCTATTTCATTACCCCTCTGCACGCACTTGATTTTCACCCCTTCCTGGCCAAAGCTAATATCAACGGCATGCATGTGGAGATGTGGGTTTAGATTGGCTTGCCTGATAAGTAGAAGGTAATTCTGTGACACACAAATGCCTGTAATTTCCTGGCACTTTTGAGGGTGTTCTCATTTTGTAATTGTCTCGACTTGTAGCGATGTTGAAGGCGGATGAAAACAGGCTGTATGAAAGAGTGGCTGCGTTGCTGGATGAGGACGATACGCTCATAGACATACCTGGTACGTATCCCTTGGATGGTAGAGCCGGATGATCATCGAGAATTGTGATCGTTTAATTTGGAAACATTTCTGTACTTTTAAGTTGAAAATTATTTTAAGAAGAAATGTGAAAATACACGCGAGGAAAACTCCGGCCCTACCTTATTTTTTATTTAGCTATTTTTAAGTTTTGTTTGATTTCAGGTTAGATTTATCCAAAATGGTGTTTACTTGCACAAAACCATGCAACTTATTAATTACCTAAGTTTGCAAATTTGAAGAGTGGGCACAGTGGGGACAGATGTGCCACTTACGTCTTTTAGGAGCATCATCTCCTAGAAAAGGTCAAGACGGCGTGCTTGTAAACAACCCTGACAGGAACAAGCTGCTCCATCCTCCCCAACCACAACTGCACAAACGTGGAACAAAGAAACGGACCCTCACAAGCAGCGAGCGCTTTCCAAGCACAGCCATTGTTTGGCAGTAGGCGTGTCTGCGCTCATTAGCACACTTTCATTTAAATACGTAGCAAAGCGGGCAACGTTGAGGTGGCTTAGGCTTAGCATTGTTCTGGTTGAAGACAGTCGCACCAGATCCTGTTGACATGACGCACATCTCCCTTGTAATTCCAGCGCACAAGTGATGGGCTTAGGCCCGCTTCAACACGGTAGAATGTAGCCGGCTTGTATTATTTGCCTTTGTCTTGGATTTAGCTGTACCACCGAGATTAGCAGCCCCGTCCATTGTCTCGGAATGTTCATGAAATCCCACAGAAAAAGTAAAGAGGATCTTGGATTAACAGTTCCTCCATGCAATAGGCTGAGACACAGGGAAGGGAAAAAGAGAGAGGAGGAGGAGAGAGCGAGCGAGAGAGAGAGAGAGAGAGAGAGCGCGAGCGACCGAGCTGGTACTTCTGTACTGTTGGAGTCCAACTGCGGCGGCTGCCAGTTAGCACTCCAGCAAGCTACAATAGACTTCAAGACAATCACCTTACGCTGTTGTATGGATGCCTCCCACCGGTGTAGGCCGCGAGTCTTCTTTGCAGCCGCAGAAGTGGATCAGCGTGTGTCAGCGCTGATCCCGACACTTTGCGACTGCTTCTTGAGCCTTTGTCTTGGCTTTCCGCAGCCCCGCCACAAAGAGCCGAACGCACTTCACAAGGAAAAGAAAAAGAAGAGAGCGTGAATGAGACAAAGTATTAATGAAATGGACAGTGGCCAGTGCTGTAGACATAAAATTTCCTGGACAAATCCCCTCTTTATGGCGCAGATCTTTAGTTCTTTCCTTTTCATCTCGATAAATTCTATCGCTTTGGCTGGAAGATGAAAGACCACAGAACCGGCATTCTATTTATTCTAGTTCTCTGTGAGGCGTCAGGCATTGATATCAGCTTCTATGTGAAAAGCATTAGCCGGTGATAACGGCTTTGGCTGTTGCGCATATTGGACTGCACACGTTGAATGCGCGGATGCACAAAGAATACCTTATGCTTTCTAACCAACGAGGCGGCGCCGAGGACTGAAAAGACACACATGGAGCTGGAGTAGACGCCTGCTTTCAGTCAAGAATTCTAGGTCGCTGATGGAAAAAAAAACCCAAACGTCTCTGCTGTGGAGGTGTCTGTCAATTGATGGGAAATTGAAAAAACAAACAAACAAAAAAAACCAGACAGAACAGAAAAAACTATTTTCTGTAAGATTAGTTTGACGCAAATCACTTGAAAACATTAAAAAAAAAAGTTTATGTATGTCTCTACCTGAGACAGCGATACGCGGCCACATGCCGCAGCCGCCTTTAGATTCCCCTACAAAGAAAAAGATTAGATGTCTGTGCGCAGTTTTAAAGCGTCACTTCAAATTTACAGTATCTATCCTCCTTCTGCTGTTAAGTAAAACATAAAAAAAAATCTCTTTCTTGTTTCATTATGAGATTTCATGTTTAATCGTGTATGTTCATATTAGTGTTTGTATTTGTTACAATTTCAGACTGCACTGTCCACCAGCATCAGTGTCTGTGCATGCATCCCTATGTGCGTGTGTGTGTGTGTGTGTGTGCGCGCGCGCATGCTCATCTGCAGGACACGGAAAGTACGGTGCCTTCCTCAGCTTGGCAAAAACACATGCTCAGATAATTATATGT
>CAAKHG010015098.1:0-10550 GCA_901007715.1 Dactylopterus volitans | reverse complement strand
AACGCCTAATAGTAGATTAAACTGTTTGCAGACACAACAGTGTAGGCAAAGTGCTTTAAAACTGTTTACTTTTGTGATTCTGGTTGATCCCATTACCATTTAGGCCTGACAAGATCCAGCGTTCCAGCACACGCGGCTGCTAGCAGCTAGAAGTTGCACCGACTTAAGCGACCACATGGAAGGAGCTCACCTCTGTTTTCTTTAATTACCTTCGACACCCCTGTGTGTGAGCCCACTCAGCCTCCAAGAAACCTGCTCCAGTAGTGGAATTTGACAATTTATGCTTCATCAAAACACATCCTAAAGCCTTTCTGGCAGAAAGTTTAAAAGGCAAACTTCTCTCATTGCCAGTTCACTATCACCAGGTGAACAGCTCTGGAGAGAGATCATTAGTTATGTCTTGTGACACCAGGTTCTATAAAGACACAGCCTTCTGCCCTGGTTCTTCACGCAACAGTGACTCATTATTGCCTCTTGAAGAACAAAGTGGTATTACAAGACAAGACAGAGTACTCAAACATATTTTCTGCTGCTGCACTATCCACTGACACAAAAGGTGCATGTCCTTTCCTTTTCCTTTTCATAATTACAGCACTCTCTGGTGACTCCTATGAGTAAGTGGTAATTATCTTGCCTCTTGTCAACATGCCTCACCATTAATGTTGGAAAACTAACATTTGCAAAAACAGGACAATTCAACAAACAGATGCCCACCTGAGCTCTTTTGTACCCTGTGCTGACTGTGTGGCAGGAAAGGTGAACGTGCTGAGCTGATGCGCAAGCAGCACATCAAATTGAGGTTACTCGTTGGCATGAACTCAGAACATCAGGGAGAGCATCAGGGAGAGCATCACGGCCAGCCCATGCCATACACTTTAAAAAAAAAAAAAAAAAAAGACAAGAAAAAAAAATAACAATATGGCTGTTTGGTCACTAATCCAACTCTTATCAGTGACTTTAATCTGTATTTCACAGTGCTCCAGATGGCAGCAGACGAGGACACAAGACCGCACGACCGGATCTTTCTCTGGCGTCCCTGCTGCGAGGAAGATGACAATACAGTTGCTGTCTGCTGCGACAGATTATCTGAGAAGAAGCCTGTCGAAATGGAGTGCTAATATGCAATGAGCCCAATCGTATGTTTGGGATATACAGAATACCGTGCCTCTGTTCTGCAGGAATATTTTGTTTAATGATCACTGCAGGGATTTTTCAACTTTTGAACTGAAAAGAATTTGATACATAGCCGATGACTCCCCACTTGTTTCAAGACTATCTTTACTGCTTCATTATTACAGTAAATTCAGCGGCATGATTCCACATCTGAAAAGGAAGGGTTCCTGAGGAAATTACAGGCTGTTTTTAAAGGGCAGTTTTGATGCCTTCACATGTATCGGAGGGCTGTAGTCCTCCTTTTCCAAGGACTTCTAAATGTTATTAATATTGAATTATTTTATTGAAAACACAGAACCCATAACCCACTAGGTTTTATAGTTATTTTGCATGAAAATCAGGAATTTTCTGTCACTGGAAATTCCTGCTCCGAATATGAATTGTGCACTCATTATTATTCACTGTTTTTACTAGTAGCAGTAAACGGAAAGTGTGAAGTTAATCATAAAGATCACTGGTAGTTAAAACGGTTGCTTCCTATGATCCATTTGAGTACAATAGCTCGAAAAAGCTCTGAAACTGTGATGAGAGAGCCTCTGTTATAATGGAGAGGGAACCATCTGGTGAATCAGGAAAGAGCACAAGCAATCAAAAACTTGTCGTCAGCTGCTTCAGCGGACTGGACTTCAAGAGTTTACATGGTCACGGAACAGTCCGCTTGCCTGAAGGTGAGCATTACAAAACACACGGAGTGACACAACAGAAACTGACACGGAAAAATGATGCAGACACACGCCAAGGCCGGCAGTGGGAGAAGATCAATTGTCTAGTTAGCTTTCATCACAGTTTGTCAGGAACAAAAACGTGTCTGCCGTCTCACAGCCCCCAGAGATTTATTTGTAAATGTCACACTTGTCAAATCTTCAGCAACTAACTGTGTTTCCTGTGGATGCTTAATTTTTCCTGGAACGGAGAAAACCAGTGGATTTAAATTGCAAAATTATCTGCTGCTATTCATTCTATTCCGTGGCCGACCGCAAAACCGTCATTAAACCTGGAGTCGCACGCGTGCATACGTGAGAGTACGCGCGTGTCTACATGCACATGCAAATGCAAGCGCACACACAGATGTAAGCAGATGTTAGATGAGCCTATATGTCATACATCGGCAGACAGGCAGTAGTCTGTCACTCCTCAACCACATCTTGGTTTGTGTCTCATTAAAAGTGTTTGCCTGGATGACACCATGCTGTCTTTAACCATCTGTGACCATGTCAGCTGTTCCACAAATCTGGGTGAAAAATCTGCGTGTTGTTACAGCTGTATTGTGCTCATTGAATAAAAACATTCACTTGAATTCTACTACTACTACCACAAAAAAAAAAAAATTGATCGTATTTGCTGAATTCATAAATCTGCTGAATCTTTCATTTAAGCAGGTTTCTAAGTCCTAATCACCTCATTGAGGAAAGAGAGAAAAGAGAGACATGAAACATCAAACTTCCATTAAAAGAGCAGGGAGAAAGTGGTCTGTCTGGAGACACCTTCATGTTAAACCTGAGGGTGCTGTGTGGCCAGCCTCGGCAAACAGACCTAAAATACATCCAGGATATTTCCACTGCTTGTGGGTCTACATGCAGGAGCTTGGTCTCCATGGGAGAGACTGTATATCCAGTGTCACCGCCACTCTGGTTGTTACGATGCCTGAGAAAATATTGTAAGCCAAATTATTCTTTTTTACCTTTTTTATCCTTGCCTAAAATGTTTTCTAGTCTAAATTGTGGAAAGCTCAATAATAACAACGATCGCATACGAGATGAATTTAAATTGCACCACTGCGGTGCTCGTTCAAAACACGGCTGTCTGGAACAACTTCACAGTCAGCACTGCACTTCTTTAGGTCCCCAACAATTTGCCCCCCTATTAAATGCAAATGGCCTCAGAGTGACTGCACTCGCTTATGGAAGCGCAGGAAGGGGGGGGGGCTGGCTCCAAACTCCAAATCTGGATTGGAGTGGGTCAGATGAGTGGTACTCAAGACATGCGAGAGTCGACTGGACAGGCAGAGATTCCTCACAGAGATACACACTGGAGATTGTTCTCACATTAGTGTGCAGAATGAAAGGGTAGGCAAATAACACTGGCTTCGATGACAAACATTTTTAGGACTTGGTGAAGTACTGAGTTAAAAACTCGACACATCGACCCCTTAGATATGAAGCTTGGCTGATTACTATGCAGCTGACAAGAGTTTGCTCAGGTTATGCTGCACTTAGTGTAATTTCTAAGCTAGTGTAGTTTAAGGTGACACCGAACAAGGAGCAGAGCAAGTGGACTACATGCACTCACTTTACATTTGAACTGTCCATATATGTTAAAGGATGCTATGCTGTTGCCCATAAAATTGGAATAAAAATATTTTTTACTTCTCTTCATGATTTTTTGTGACAATGTGATTTATTCGGGTTGGGTAAAGTTTATATCTTCTCAAAGCTTTATTGCTCAATCTAGTCAAAGGTGATTACTAATGTGTATAGATAAGGAATGTGTCTGAAAATGTTTTTCTTGGCCAACAGTATTTTGTAAGTAAAACACTAAAATTATCCACTTACATTTTTTTCCGTACCATGAAGTGAAAAAAAAAAGAAGACAAATGTTTTGCAGGGAATTATTTCTGTATCTGGCATTTGTGTAGAAATAACTTGACAGTCCTCACATGTGGTCATCAGAGTAAACACTGTAGCTGAAATAGTAATATCTGGGACGTTAATCTTGTGATCAGATTGTCCATTTTGGTGCGGCGTGTGATCATCTGTCGGGAGCAGGGAGACAGACATCTACTCTGATGAACTGCACCAATAATTGAGGCCCAGCTTCATCCCACTTTAAACAGGCCCATAACATGTCTGAGCTGGCACATTCAGATGGTTCAGCGTGGCTGAGACATAACTCAGACAGAAAGAAGTCACATCAGTGTTATTTATAAAGCTTGATATTGCACATTTATCTAAGGGGTCTCTTCATTCCGTATGCCTTTAAACAACCACCATGCCTACTTGGTTAAAATGCCACTGTTGTCGTCCATCATTTACTGCTTGTGTCTTTACACCCATTTACATCACCTTTGCATGTTTATTCTGCAGATGTAGAAACTGAGGAGCTTTGCCTGTTGTTCCAATCTGTGAATGAACTGCCTGTTTGATATTATAGAAAACACTCTAAACTACGCATTTTGCATGCCGCACGTGTGAACTCAAATCCAGAGGCTTTAAAAAAAAAAAGCTGTAGGAATGTTACTCGCAATGTCACTGAATCAGAATAAGTTATAACAGACACCACACATATCAGGCAACGTTTCTCCAACATACAGGTTTTTTGAAATTGACATCTTTGTCCGCCAGCTGTCATTCAAATTAATTCATGACCACAAAGTAAAAATTTCCATTATGTGTCCAACATTCAACTTTGATTTCACTGGCTTGTAATTTTTTTTTTATGACACATTATTGGAAATGATTGCTGTTCTTTATGCAATTGCACCGACTCATCACACAACAGATTGATTGTGTTGAATATCATTGATGGAAACTCTCACGGTGAATTCATTTTACAAGGCATTTTGCAAGATCATGATTTCACTGACTTGAGAATTCATCTTGCAAGGCTTCAACCCAAAGTGCCCATTGTACAGGCCACTTGGCTCTGACCAATCAGAATGCTCTAGACTGCAGCCCTGTTTAGTGCGTGTTCCTTAAAGAGGGATGCTGCCATGGTGTCAGTTATATTTCAACAGGAGAGCTTATCTTCATTGAAAGGTGTGAATAATAATGTGAAGGGCTTTTCTCTTTCTGTTGTCTCTCAAGTGCATGAAATTAGCGAATGATAGATGGTGATGGGCAGATGGTTCATCCAATCACCTGCCAAGTAATTTTACAAGTAGTTTCTGCCCTTTTCCAAACATTTTCCATGGCAGACTTCCCAGATGGCTCAGTGTAAGAAACCATCTGGCATGTCAGGTTAGCAGCAAGAGGAAGGAGGTGTAAAACTGTATACGTTTATAATAAAGATTATTCTTGCAAACCCGTGTAACCCATACATCAAAATGAAGCTTTTAGTTTGTAGAATGTAGATTTTAGCTGTTTGTGCCTCATCGTGTGTCTCAGTTTCAATATTTATCCATTCAAGATGTAACAAACATACTGTATGTAGTATATGTTTTGTGGAATTTTGACTCCAATGCCACTAAATATGTAATTGATGGTTTATGTACAAATAAAAGAGACAGAAACATATGAAGGAAATGTGTTTCACAGTTAATTATATGCCAATCTTTAATCACTTTAATCCTCTAAAAGGAGAGACTTTGTATAGGAGCAGTTTAAAAAAATTCCTAAAACATATTGGAACATTATGTTACATGTTTGATGGGGTCCTATATTATGCATTTTCATGGGTCAATGAAATCTCTTCCTGCACCTCTGGTCATAACAATTTCATTGCCACTGAAATGCAAAAAAATATGACATTTACCTGAATGAATGTTACTTCTGGTGTGACCTACATCCACTTCCAGGGTTCTAACTGAATACAGACACACATAATGTTGCCTCAGTACATACCAAAAAAAAGTGCTGTCCATTGTAGGAACTAAAATCCATTATTAGTGATAATAATGATCAAAGATGATTATTAATTATTATCAAATGAAATAATAGTTTAATTGATAAACATTAATTAAAATGGAGCACCATCGGGGAAAACCCAGACCAATAACGAAACAAGTGGAATCAGTCTCAAAAGATTTTTATCTAAAAACGTCAATATTCAGGGAATATTGGCATTTAAAGAGTGAACAAAGAAGTCGTGGAGGTCAGCACTGACCCTTTCAGCCAGCCAGTATCACAGCACACAAGCAAAACAAGAAAAACTTCTCTTTAAAATATAACAGGATTTATGCAGCAGCAAAATCAACTAATAATCAGCATCGCCACTGCTCACAAATCCGGTCATAACCTATAACTACTTCGCTAAGTACATACAAACAGTTACAAACAACAGGAAAAACGAACACCGTGAGTGGGTGTGAGTGGATAGGTGTGAAAAGTCCAAACAAAATGGCGGCCACGACCCGTTGGGTCCGCCGACGGGTAAGAGGTGAATAAAATGGCAGCCACAACATGTGGGATGGACTGGATGTAGGGAGGTGAAACAAAGAGGTGGCCACAACCCATGCGTTTGGCCGGAAATAGTAAGTTGGAACAAAATGGTGGTTGACCTATAAAACGTCACCAAACATATGGACAGCTGATCGGGAAGCTAAACTTGTATGCGCTTGGATATGTGTGTAATGTGCGTGAGTGGTTAGTTGAAAGAGTGTAAAGGAGGATGACAGTTGAGCATAGCGTTATGATGACCCCGGGTCAGATCCAGTATTTGTATGCGCTATGCAGAACTCACTGGCTCAGATGCCTGAGTCTGGACCTTTAACTCACGCAACTGGTACTGATCTGGATTGCGGGTGCAGCATAATCCCGTGAACAAATTATTACACTGACATCTGCCCAGAACTAATAGCCACTAACGACATGGGAGAGGTGCGGTAGTCTGTCCTCGGCTCCTTCATGCTGGCGAGGCAGCCACGGTTAGCGGCTGTCAGCGGCTACTGTCTTTTTCAGCGTGGCAGCCAATCTCAGGTGAGATGAACTTATTAGCGGGGAATTAGTGGAGGTAAGAGGACGGCTCTTTGCATCCTTCGTCTTCTTGAAGCAGGCACATTAGCTACCTGGCTTTGCATCCAGTCAAGAGGGGCAAATCTGAGTTCTCGAACTGGCCAATTCCGTGCTTTACTGGCACGGAGGAGACTGCTCGACTGGTGAGGAAGAGCCGCAGGCCTGAAGGCAGTTAACATGTGCGAGGCGCTTCTGTTGCGGGTCAGGACTCGGTGGGACAATCGGCTTGATCCCAGAAGCTGTGCTGGTCACTTGTATCGGCACGGAGTCACTTTGTCAGCGATTTCTACCAGAAGCCTTGATGGCGACTTCTATCGGCACGGAATGACCGTGATGGATGTCCGACCCAGAGGGAAGGAGGGACTGTGGACTTTGAGGCTGTTGGAGGTAAATGTAGACCTCCTTTGTCTGAGGCTGTTGGTGAGGCACTGGTAAATACTGAAAGTCTGTCAATTGATATGTATCTAATTATTTATCCTTTACACTCCCAATTACTACATAATAAAATGCTTCAAATCAAAGCAGCTGACTTCAGATGGCTTAAAATGCACAAGTAATCCTCTTTTGCTCTTCCTCCTTCTTTATTTACTTTACTTGACCTTGTTGTGTTACCTGCAGCTGATTAAAATGTAACTTTATATTCCGGGTCACACATTTCACTGCATGGCCAGCTGATGGATATCATTGTCAAACAGTTAAAATTAACCCAATGAGTAATGGCAGTTTCGCCCTTCAACTTCGCAGTGTCATTTGTCATTTATGAGTGGCTTTACCTGCCACCATGTCAACGCAGTGTAACGCGGTGGAGTGTCATTGAGAATACACCGCACAGGACCTTGTTTTTTTGTTTTTTTCCCCTATGTCCATCCATCACAGCTCTGCCAGCACCTCAGTAGTTCTGCACCATCAACAAAGACTCCTCATGGCTTGTGGACCGTCAACCCACTTCAACCTGAACACCAATGAACAAAGAACACAATGCGATTATCCAAGCACAAGCGTCTGCTCACTGTTCACAAGCGGCTGTGTCGGTCGGATTCAAGTTCCCCGTCTCTGTTTCCCGTTAAATGCCAACGCGAGGCAGTTAATGAAAGGCAGGCTTATGTGGGCAGTGTCCTACTTGAATGTTAGTTTGTGACTGATGGCTGCATCCATCACTTCAGCGTCATTATTCAAAAGATGTCAAGTAACTACTGGGGAAAAGTGGGTCAAAAGAAAGAGGAGTTGTTGAGCGGCACTGGAGCGGTTTGACATGTGAGAGGGTTGCATCAGAGAATTTAAAGTTTAGTTTTGGCTCTCCATCCTGTGACAAATCACACCAGCACTGAAGTTAATGCTCACAGTAAAGTCAGCACAGTAACTAAATTAACATTATATGGGCGAAGCCATGAGCAGAGACAGCAAAGATAGAATTTACCTCAGGGTCTAGAAAGTTAACTCATAATCCTGCATCAGGAATACCTGATGAGCACATGTTTATATGTATGAGGGTTACTGCCACTTTTTATATCCCCATGAAATGGTGGAGCAGATGGTAATAAAAGTCACACGCCTACATGTTAATGTTTCCGGCTTGTGTGTGTTCATGTGAGAGAAGCCAGCATTGTCATTAGGATGAAAGAATAACTTATTCTCATTTTTTATTTTACAACTGTGCCAGAAATATTGTAATGACTTGAAATTGGTTTTACTTTTAATGGTTGTTTGATGGCCAATTTTATCATACCCCAGTTGGTTGAAGTACCAGAGAACAATACAAACATCTAAGATATGCAAACTGACTCAAGAGTTAATGACTACATTTAAATGCACACAGGAAACTATGTTACAGGGAGAAATCAGGCTTATGTGAGAAGAAAAAAAAACTCAACATGCATTTACATGCACTGCAGTAACCTGGTTAACATAAAACTTCTCAACACATTACCAGGTTTTTGAACTGCCACTGGCGTATTGTTAGTGAAACATCCGTGCAGCCTGGAAACTTCTGGTTAGAGTGTTTACACTGACTGCTTTTGAGAGTCTGTCATGAGAGTTCATGCACTTTGTTCTTAATATGCCAGTGTGTTTGAATGTTACAACTACTCATGTGTGGACACTTATTTAAACTTGTTTATTTCACTTTCACTCTCAGTTTTATTTGCACTTGGATGAAACAATTCTGAATCCTGTCACATCAATATTTTTCATGTTGGAAATCACTTGCATTCTTTATTAAACTGTATCTATACGATGAAGGAACCAGAGGAACAAGTCTTTTGATTTTAAAGGAGTAGTTGAACATCTTCACATGGAAACCTACAACAGATTTTTTTCTTATTTGTTTAATGTGTGTAAATAATAAAAAAAAAAGTGACGTTTGGACAACCTGTTATCACTCCCAGCTGGATAACTATAGATGCTAAGTCACAGCTGTTCTAATACAGACAATATGCATATTTGGTCTGTATATGGTATATGACATCCATGCCAGGTAGGAAGGAGGGGAGGTGGATGCAGCTAGCAAATACTGGACTTTGCTTGAGGTGTCCACAGTTTGACACTCACTTGCAATCATTAGTTTCATATTTGCAACGACATGATTGCTTTGGTATCGTGTGTTTTAACAAAAGCCCAGACTTCGCAATGTAAGAGTGTTGTTCCATGTTATTATTGTATTTATGCCATAAGTCTATCAGAGGACCGTGTTTCCCTAACTAAGACCTCAACTATAATAGTAAAAGATTAATTATTGTTGAAGAGTTATCTTTTATTTTGGAAGGCAACAGACTTATGTAGCGGAACCACATGTTACCATCGACCGAACGATGAAAGCTGACATAGTATTTTGAGGTGGGATCCTTATTTGATGAGTTGGGAGGGGGAATGTGTTGTGTAGGCATGTATATTTCTATTCTTCCGAAAAATGTCAATATGTATTAAGATGTACTGATCTGGATTCTTTCACATTTTGGATATATTTATCCAACACAATCAATCAGTCAGTCAACTAATCAATGGAAAATAATGAGCATGCATCTAAATCACTTTATTTTCCATGTTAAAAGGGCCTATCCTAAACATTAAATAAGCTCCTAAGGGAGCCGCATGGATGTCTTTGTAGTCCCAAACCATACAAACTCTCCACATTAATGCTGCACACCTTGGAGCCTTGATGTTCATGCTAGAAAAATGGGCAATTTTAAGTTTTCTGAATAGAAACAAGTTAGGAAGAGAGAGTGATACAGAGAGTGGGAGAGCGAGAGAGAGAGAGAAAGGGCAGAAAGCAGTGAAAAGAAAATCATTTGAAAAACGAGAGCGCAGGGAGGATCCAGGGAGGGTGAGAGAGTTCTTTATTCTGTTAGCTCTTTATTCAGAAATATTTCTTTATTCATTTGTATTTAGGTGCATAATGACATAGCGGGGCAGAGAGGATGGGAGACGAGTGAATGGAAATGGTCTTGCAACGAGGTAAGAAAGTCTCAAAAGATACAGTGAATGCCGGAACACAGAGTGCAGTACAGTGCGGTGTGTGTGTGTGTGTTAGTTAGTGTGTGCGCGCACGTGTGTGTGTTCGTGTGTTTGTGTCTGTGTGTGTGTGTGTGGGTGTGTGTGTGTGCAAGCGAGTCAGTCACCAAGCTCGGGAAAAGGGCTATTACAGCTGCTGAAGCAAGACACCTTTCCTAATGCATACATAGCAGCATACATATAAATCCAAACCGAAGTTCA
>CAAKHG010015097.1:0-22439 GCA_901007715.1 Dactylopterus volitans | reverse complement strand
GGTGTGTGTGTGTGTGCGCGCGCGCGCGCTTGTGTGTGTGTGTGTGTGTGTGTGTGTGTTTCACCAGTCATATCCATCACTGGGCTCCGTCTCCAGGCACTGGGCAAGAGAGCTGGGGAGTCATTAGAGGGGCTGGGCTGCAGCGCTGCACTTTAACTAAACATCTTTTCCATAAAATAAATGCTTCCAGGTTACTGTGGGTCCCGGAGAACCGGGGTCGCCGTGCTTTTACTGCCACTCATCTGATCCCAATTACCAGACAGACTAGTTGAGAGCCAGCGGAGAGGATGGATACAGACTGGAGTCGTGTGTTTGACTCACAACCAAGTGTGACATTCTTTTTTTTTTTTTCTTTTTTTTAATTTAAATGACACATCATCACTTCATATCCCCGCCTGTCCCCTCCATCTCCCTCCGCCCCCAATCCTCCCTGCCACTGCTCAGTGATGAAAACATTTACATGTGCTGCAACACACTCGCGTACGGCCAGTAAGGTTCCCACATCTGCTTGGTTTTTGGTTTTAGTAAGAACCCGTTGATGACCTATGAGGAGCGAGGGCTCGGAGACTGCTCACAGTTGCCGTGATCAAACCCGAGAGTTAACGTTGTCACCACAAGCCGTCTGTAGGTGCCCGCTCACACCACCATTTGGGCAGATACGTATATGGACCTATTTGCCACTTTTCCCCCTGCGTTTTCATGCACACTTTAGATGTGCAGGCTCAGTTTGAAGTCTCAGTCCAGTTGGAAGTGTTTCGCTCATTTCTGAGTCTCCAATGATGCCTGAGCACAGTTTGATGCTTGAAGGCAGGCGTCGCATCTGCTGGCGATTTGTCTGTGCATGCATTGGGAAAATAATTTTCAGAGGCAGGACCACAATCGGGATTTGCGACGTCACAAACAGCCAATCCTGCCCCAATAGCCAGCATAAATGAAGTATGACGGGGAAACTTGTGCACAAAGAGATGTTGCATTTAGCCGAATGAAAGTATTTTGAATATTCATATATTCTGTAATTTGCCTATTTCTTTAAAAAAAACAAAAACCTGATGGCTTTGTATGGCTTAATTCATGAGGAGACAGGATCTGCATAAATCCTCGTAATTCAAGGATGCTGCTTCTAACGGCTACTTTCCAAAACAGACGACTCGGCGTTCACACCAAGTCACCCAGAAATTGTCCAAGTGAATCCAGAGGAGACGGCAACCATGATGTGAACCTTTTCCATTCATAACATTAATGTTACACCACTCCTGCCATTTATTGTACATGTATAAAAGTAAGTGAAACCATACGGATGCCTTACCAGAAAGGTGATTGGCCATTGCATCTAATTTGTCAGAAATCTCATAGCTCTCATAGAGACGGGCAGCTGCCAAGCAATCGCCGCCTTCCATCAATACAGCTATTACATCATTTGAAATTACCTGTTTTTCAAATGCAGTTTTTTTTTTTTTTTTTGTGGTGCTAAAATTCAAGAGTTCAAGCTGTATATTAAAATTTAAAAATAGTGAAGCAACCCATTTTGATAAAAAAAAAAAAAAAAGATATAGCAGAAAAGAGCATGTAACTCCTCTTCTGATATTCGAAAATAAATCTTCATTCCAGTCGCCACATTCACCACAGCCACTCCAGTTGTGCTGGATATATGAAGGAAACCCGATCTTGGAAAAGAGGAAGAGTCGATCACGGTGATGTATATGTGCTTGTGCATGCCTGTGTTTTTTTGTGGACACAAGAGTGCATTTACATCCATACATTATTGAATAATTGTTTCCCGATGCTCCCCTCTTCCCTAGAATATTAATTACCAAATGATGAAACCGCCTCTTTGGTCTGCAAGGTTGAGGTTGAAGGAGGAAATGGGGGCCGTGCATGTAGGAGATCAGTCCTTTTTGATGGGGTTAACTCTCATTTTGAGCGTGCGTGTGCGTGTGTGTGTGTGTGTGTGTGTGTGTTGCCAATGAGATGCAGGAGGGGGGTGATGGGGCAACACATCAGCTTTGCTGGGGAGTTAAGTTTCAGAAGGAAGCTTTTTTTTTTTTTTTTTTTTTCTCGGACTGGATGAGAATACTTCAGACAGCTGGACTTAGAGATAGCTGTAAGAGTATTTATGGCACAGAATCAAAATACATTTTTTTCCCTGCTTCAAAGGAAATGATCTTTAGGCAGAGCAAAGCTGCATTCAAATGTTCCAGTTTTTGTGGTACTTTGGCCAGATATCTGTAAAATAGATTGTTTGAATCTCAGTGAAGTTTTTTTGGGGGATAATAAATAAAGCCAAAAAAAAAAAGAAAAAAAAAAGCAGATAACATGCAGACACACAAACTTTGCCTGATTGAAACCTGAACTCGCTGCTTTATCAAGTTCAGATCCTACAATAATATGGTACAGGCCTATGAATAATAAAACTGACAATAAAGTAAAAGAATAAGGTTCTAAAAATGAGAAGAAAAAAATTGCCGAACACTTTATGAGCTCATCTCTTTCAACAAATTAAACCACCTGCTTCGACTTTGTATGTTTTTGTGTCTGATGGCCCTGTGCTCCTTGAATCCTACGATTATGCGTCCAGACATAAACATAATCTGATAGAGCCATCATCGGCAGTGCCGCAGCTCTCACCACGCCAGCATGGAAAGAAATATAGCACCATCTAGTGGTGCCATGACGTAAAAGTGCAAAATTCCTGTCGTAACAGCTGAAACTCAGCGTTGGTTGAAATGCATAACAATAAAATAAAGATGAACCATTACTGACAGGTGCCATTGTAAGAAATGATCAGTGTTATTCACTTCACCTGTTTGTCTTGGTAATAATGACTTGGATTTTTTTTTTTTTTTTTAAGTAATGACAAAACCCAAAAATAAACAATATACACCATCTGGTCCTTGAACTGGGAAATTACTCAAAATTCAAAATCCAACAGTATTTTTTTTGAAAATATGACATTTTATTTTGGTGACAAATCTACCTCATGACCTGACTGTCATGACCTGATTGTCGTGACCCTGACCCAATACAAAGCTCAGCTGACTCTCTCAGGGTGAACAAAAATATCCGCTAGCGGTTTCTAGAGTTGAGGAAGTTGTTCATCGTTGTTGATCGTTTCCGAGCAGCAAATTATGAAGCAATAAAAAAACAAAATATTAACCAATCATTTGATCATAACCCTGCTGTGACTGCATGCCAGAGACGGGCAGCTGCCAAGCAATCGCCGCCTTTCATCAATACAGCTATTACATCATTTGAAAATACCTGTTTTTCAAATGCAGTTGTTTTTTTTTTTGTTTTTTTGTGGTGCTAAAATTCAAGAGTTCAAGCTGTATACTAAAATTTAAAAATAGTGAAGCAACCCATTGTTTAATGGGTTTAACTGTTTAATGGGTTTTTAACAGCACCAAAAATACATTTCATTTCCACATTGCCAGAAATACATATACCAAAACGTTTCACAACATTATGATGGTCCCCTACTGCTCTTCAAGAAATTAATTCTGTAACACATTATGTTAATGCGAATCGGATTCTCATTACTTAATAAACGCAATATAATTCCCATCATTTTTTTCCAATGGTGTTTTATACAGTTATGTTTGATTTTTTTTTTTTAAATGCAGATGATGCAAAATACCACCTTTATTTCTAAATAATGAAAACAAATGCTGACAGTGGATAAATAAACACGCATTAGAATAAAATACAAGTACAAATAGTAAAGTCCTCTCAAAAAAAAATAAAATAAAGCAAGCTTGTGAAGTGACCGAGCTAGACTTTACCAACAGAAGGATGAGAACATATCTGGGATATCTTCCATAAATACCATAAAAACCAATGTGAAAACATGGAACATTTTATTTTGTACATCTGGAGTCATATTTCTGGCAACAACTGCTGTCAAACAAAATTTAGTTGAACAGAGAAGTGCAATGAAAATAAAGGAAATCTAAGCGAAGCAGCCCAAAATTCACTTCCCTTTTGGCAGCTGAGGTATTTATCTGTCCATTTCCAGTAGATGAGGTTAAGACAATCAAATCCAGTCTGTCCTCTGACAAGGATGGACAGCATATCCCCTGATCCCGCAGTTTTTCTTTGTTTTTCAGCAATTCATTTCGACGGTATATTGCAGAGTCAGATTTTGAAGATGGGAAGAAAGATTTCCAACAGGCGAGTAACTGCTGACTCTTTCAGCCATCTGTTGGAAGTTCCTCTTTAACCTGCTCGAAATTGATGTTGCGGTCAAAAGTAAAATATGCACTACATGACAATATGCTAACTGGATTCAAATCAGACCCGCTTATACATTCTGCGAATTAGAAAATGGGGTAATTGCCCGAGAAGGCAGGATTCACCGACATAAAATGATGTACAGTAAATTAGTCCGTCCGAGTTCTGAGTTTCTGGAGACGGTAACGCTCTTAGTCACTTCCCTTTTCGCCGGTGACACAGACTGCTGTGTTTGCAGTCAATCAAATGACCCTCTTAATCGCCCATGTTGGTTGTGTTTTCTTGTGGACTTACACAGAACAGAAAATGAAACCACACACACACACACACAGACGGACATCACGCTACTGTAAAGCTTCTTACTCTTGCGGCTTAAGCCTGTTCAGGGGTCCTCTGCATCTTCTGTTCTTGCTCCAGCTATCTGCAAGTCTCCCCTCGCCGCATCCATGAATCTCGTCTTCGGTCTTCATCTTCGCCTCCTACCTGGAAGCTCCATCTCCAGCATGCTTCTACCAACACACCCACGGTCCCTCCTCTGCACATGTCCAGGCCCTTTCAGCCTGGCCTCTCGAGCTTTGTGTCCAGACCTTCCCGCATGTGCTGTCCCTCCGATGAGCTTGTTCCCGATCCTGTTCGTCCTCGTCACTCCCAGAGAAGCTCAGCATCTTCCACCTCCGCTACCTCCAGCTCTGCCACCTGTCCAAACCATACAACATGGCTGCACTCACTGACTCACCGCTCTGTAAACCTTTCCTTTCACTTTACTCGAAAAAATCTTCACAGACCATTCGGTGCAACACACCGTGAAAAGATAATAATCCAACAATGGTAAAGTCTTTGCAAAAATGATACAAATAGTTCGTCTTGGTGGCTGGTCGCCAACTTTCGTGTCCTCAGTACTTAACAGTTTGCATTGGGAGTATGAGCAGCTCTCCGCTCCCAACGGACTTCTTGAGTGTGGGACAATGTCCTGGGCAGGACATGATCAACACTCTGCATACACTTCCAGGTAGAAAATTCCTCAGGGACTCATCGAAAAGGTGGTTCCCCTCCTTGTATTCATCCAACAAGAGTAAAGAATTGCGGGATGTGGCTAGCACAGTCCTCAACTCCTTCGGGGTCTTTTCCCCAAGAAAAAGTTGATGTGAAATTTCTTGGAACAAGTCACCTTTCACCGAGCTACAGTCAATATACAGGAAAAGGTGAACCATTCTGAGATCAAGCGCGTTAGTCCCGGTTTCTGTGGGGCCTTCGGTCCAAGTAGAGGCCAGAATGCGGGCAATGGTGGTCTTCCCACTTCCTGATGGTCCCTCGAGAAATACTGTCCCTCCAACATCAGGGACTAAGGCCTGTAAATTCACTGGCCGACCCCTGAAAAACCCAAAACAAAAAAAACAGGCAGGATTACATTTGATATCCGGTATTAAAACATCTCAACAATGCTGACATTTGGGGGAATGGAGTCAAAAATGTAGGACCTATTTATAAGCAGTTTGATTAGCAGTTTAGTTTAGTCCAGCTCAACTGAAATCTAAGAACTTACGAGACAAGATTACATGGAACAAACAACTGTGTGCAAATGTTCCCTTTGCATATGAGCTAGTTAGTTTATGAATATTCGTTGTCAGTTAGCAAGCTAACACCTGAACTATAAAGCATTGGTCAAAGTGTCAAGAGAAGCAAAGCTGTGTGTCATCTGCATATTTAATTTGTGAATTACATGCTCTTCAACAATCATATAAATCAACAAGAGAATTGGGCCTAGTATTGAACCCTGAAGGACACCACACAATTTGAAAATACATTAGACCCGGCACAAATCTGTTGAGCAAGACACATATATATATATATACACACATATACACATACACACACACACACATACATCTTTCTTTTAAAATCAGGTCACTCACACAGAACTTAACAGAACACGGTTCACAACAGAGTCCAGTGGGCCTGAAATTGCAGACACCCCTGGTGATTATGTACTATGTTCTCTAGAGATGAGAGTGGTTACTTCAAAACTGTTTAAAATGACGAGTAAAAATCAATTTCTAAGGAAATGTGACATTTGTGATCCTCATTTCTTTTCATGGGAGGTATGAAAGGACTGACTGATAATGTGGAGGGTTGTTGTTTGTTTGTTTTTATTTGGCATTCCACCAAGTTATTGACTCACCTCTTTTGCAGCCTGTGAGGCAAGTCCTCAACAAAGACATTGTGCCAGTGCTGTCCACTCTGGGTGCCAAGACCAGAATAATGCTTTTTCAGAATCGGCCCCAGCTCTTCCTCCTTACAATCTACGGAAAACAAAGCACACCTTGATCACATAATCTGATGAAGAGGAATAAGATTACAAAAAAAAGGGGGTCTTGCACTGAAAATTTTACTTTATCTAGTTCTTCACCTCACATGGCATTTTAAAAACAGAATACAAAGAAACAAAAACACAAGTCAATCCTTCTGCAGATTAACTTCCTTCTAGGTTAAACATTCGAGGTTTGATGTAAAGGCCCACACATTGCAATTTATGTAGGTACAAGAGAAAAAAGGGTATCAACAGATTAGTGTGAAGGAGTACATCTTAAAGTTGTACATCTCTTACCTTCATAAAAAATTGTATTTTCTTCCTCGTTTTCTTTTATTTGTAGGCCTGATGGAGACGAAGAGTACCGTTAGACACCAGCACACTGTAAAGTGTGACACTCATAGATTTCTTTAAATAAAAAAATATTTTGTTTCCATTAACAAATACGTTTCAGTCATTGTCAAGAGTTGCTCCGTTGTGGCATAAATACACTCAGTACAAGTTAATGTGGATTAAAATTGATGAAAAATATAATGGTACAACATATGTACTTTGCGATGCACAATTAAGCTCCTAACATGCAATTGTGTTTTTAGACGTTTTACAGCTAAGCCAAACAAATGATTATCAACAAGCAAAATCCTCAAATTTAGTTTGTATCGTTCTTGTGGTTACATTGAATGCTGATGAGCTTGATTTTCTCTGTATAAAATCAGGTTGAGAGACAGCGGTTGAAACTGGAAACAGGTCAATCGTCACAGTGGCGAAAAACTCCAAATTTAATTGGGGAGATTAGTAGCAAAAATGGTAGTGAGGCAACATCAGCAATTTGACACGATGTAGAGCGGTACTGCAGAACCCGGTTGGTCCTCATGACTTTCTTTTGGATATTTAGATTATGTAATGCAGTACTTTGCCAAGTCCATAATTACCAGTCTAGAATAACTGAGACTCAAAGAGTTCAATAAAGAAAGAAAACAGTACGCGCCGTTTTTCAACTCACAGGAAGCAGCGGAGTTAGAGCACCAGTGACAGCTGACCTGAGGGTTCCTGAGGCTGAGACTATTGCACCCTGTTAGAAAAAAAACACATTACTATTGCTAGAACTCACTACATGTGGGTTCCTTAGCACTGTATAAAAGTAGTTTCTGATTCAATATAAAATAATTGAAACTGAATCATGAATTCTGACATGCACAGTAAATGTGCCAATATGCTTAGCGAGTTCTGCATTTCTTGACTTTGTTTATTCCATTTGTTGCTTTTACTATCACTTCTGTAGAACTTCCTTCTTTCCTGATTCCAGTTTATAAACATCACAGAGCTCTCCCAACCAGGAATTGAAGTCAGACTTCTCATCAGCTCCTGAGCCTACATACGTAGATGGAGAAAACTAAACGGCCACGAATTCCCCTGCCAAACTGACCAAAACCAAGCTGGAAGTTTCCAAGCCTGATGCTTGTAACAACATATGTCAGTTCTAAAACACCTAGTCATGCTCACATGTCAACATATGCAAGTCACGCGCTTATAAAACTCCCTCAGGGGCAAATTTACATGATGTTGTCGCTGAAATGTGATGGCTAACATATTACTTCCTGTTTTTCGGAGTCCTTATTCTGAGAGGCATATGTTCATGTGAAAACTTACGGCAAAAATGAAATACTTTAGGACTTGACAGAGAAAGACTGCACGTGCTCCGCAAGTAAACAAACTGCTGTTCTGTTCTTTTTCCTCCACACCCTAGGAGGGATAGCCAAACCCTGGTGTGACCTCGCTGAGCACCGACACGCAGCCTCAACAGGTGCTTCCTTCAAGCGTCATGAAAGGCTGGATAGCATTTTCATCATCCATTATTGACATAGATTTTATTTTATGCATTAATTGTCTATTGCTAACCTACTAGCGTGCATTATGGCCTCATAGGTGCCAGGGTGTTCTGCCACTTCAGTACATCCCCACGGCTGTCCACAGCTAGACTTACTATGCACTACAACCGGTGTGTACTGCCAATGCCAACGATCAATTTCGACGTTTTGTTTTTGTTGTGGGTTCTTTTGTTTGTTTGTTTTTTGGCAAAAACTAGACTGATTCCGACATTGTCTCATCAGTGTACAACTGAATTCAGGCTACATGTCCCGGCTCTGCCGAGCGACGGTGGCACACGGCGACAACTTGCCTTTCCGTCGTTGACACATCAGAATGGCGGCAATGACGAGCAGAATCCCAGCTGTGCTCAGAAGAATGATGAGGGCTTGGTTCTTTGCACGAGGGACAGGTATGTCATCTGTGTGAGGAGGAAGGGGTGAGGGTTGAAACAGAGGGATTCTTGTTTAAAAACCTACCCCAAAGCCCACAGCTGTAATCGTTTAACGGCATGTGATGAGTTAAAACCACGTTTTAAATACGTTTATCCACAATGGAAATAACCAAAGTTACCAAGAACTAACTAGTCATAACTTCCCCTTAATACAAGACTTGCGCAATAGCCTTTTAAAATCAGCTGTGCTAGCAGAATGACCTTTTCATTTTGCTCATTGTACTTTGAATCCATTTCCCATGTGTTCACTGTTGCGAGATCCTTTTTTTTTGTGTTTAAG
Organism: Dactylopterus volitans; assembly: GCA_901007715.1. Lineage (NCBI taxonomy): Eukaryota > Metazoa > Chordata > Actinopteri > Syngnathiformes > Dactylopteridae > Dactylopterus > Dactylopterus volitans. The sequence goes on along the minus strand of CAAKHG010015097.1, from coordinate 13,304 downwards.
TTTAAGCATCACGTATCCGTGAGCAAATGACCCTTCACATGCACACACTGATCAGCCATATCATTATGACCATTGCATGATTACCACAGAACACAGTGCAACAGCGCTGCGATAAGTTTTGTTGGTGAATATGTGCGAGAGACGCGTTGACATATGTGAATGATTGTTACTGGGACTGCACTTTGCGATGCTGTCGAATTATACTGGGTTACACTGAGAGGTGTACCTAATATTTTGAGCATCCTAACCCTGACGTATGTATCAGGGTGACACGTGGGGGTGGGGGGGCTTAAATAGATGGAACAAACTGTGGTGAGAGATAAAACAGTCACTTGCTCGTCATAAATGTTCAGAGGTTGACACATATTCTATCAAAAGGGAAAAAAACATACATAACAGGAAAAGGTAGGCCAGTGATTTCCTGCTGTTACATAGAAACAAACGCCTAACTTTTTAGCCTGAAAGTGAGGGGGGTTGATTGATGCGAGTGACGTCAGTGGAATTGAAACGCTGGAAGAAAAAAAAAACTGATCGCAAAAATAAAGACAGCTACAGTTGCCTCTTTTTTTTTGCCCATTTGGGGTTGGGGGTTTTTTTTATGTTAAATTTTCTAGGCGGTGTTGAGCAGTCGAGAGGTGAGAGGTGGGGGCGGCGGAGGTGCAGTAACATTCGGTTCATCCTGTGAGACTTTGAATGATGCTTTTAAAAAGAAAACGTTACCTGGAATGTGAAATGTCTCCGAGTAGCCGCCGTTCGTGAAGACGCACGTGTAGTTGTTTCTGACCGTCGAGCTGACGTGTATCTGACTGGTGATGTTACGCAGCTGGTCCGGCATAACCACAGAAGTGGTGTTGGGCCTGAGATTTTGGTGATGTCCAGCTTCCCATGTGACAGAGGACTCCGGGAATCCCTGTGACTGGCAAGTTAGCAGGACCTCGTCACCCTCTGCGGCCCTCTCAACGCGTTTGGTCACAGTTTTGTATGGTGCTGGGGAAGAATCGTATAGGCAGGATACATGATGAATACCAAAACCAGCATTCTTTACACATTTGAGTAGTTCTGATCTAAGTTTCATTTTCAGAATGAGCAACTGCCCAGAAATGACCATGAGCCATACCCAGGAAGTCCTTTCCTCGAAATCTAACTCGCTAACTGAACACAGATTAGAGTGTGTACCTGTCACTGACAAATTGATCTCTTTATAATCAGCCCCTTCCGATGTTTGCACAAAGCAGCGGTAGGTTCCTGAATCATTCAGCCTGAGCCTGGACACCTGGAGAGTGACAGGAGGAGAGAGCAGACCGATCAAAGGTCAACACAGATAATACTGAGAGCATAACTGTGAGATCTTCCATCAGGGAAGAGTACAGTATGGTTTTTATGCTACGTTTTGTTATGTTGTGTTATATCCCGATTGTCCCACAACTAGTGGCCAGATTGACCCAAACATTAATAATTCCCGGTGGATGACGACCGGTTTGACAAATGACTTGCAAGGGGATTTTTACAGGAAATCACTTGAATCACGTATTATATGAAAATCCGAGTGCATCTCTGCTGATAATGACCTGTATCTTGGCCCAGCCGGTCTTCAGATCCTCAGTGAGAAGCCGGACACGACCCTTAAAGTCCGGGTCCTGGGATGCCGGCTGATCCTTCCCCATATCCATTCGGTACACTTCGCGAATGGAGTTGGACAGTTCGACCCGGTGCCATGTCACCTTCAAGCCAAAGTGATGTTCCGATGGTAGAGGGTGAAATCTGCAACCCATCACAACATCCTCTCCGAACTCCGACCTGTATGCGTTTTGCTCCGCCTCCACAGTGAACAAGACTGCAGGGAAACAATAGATAAAAGACTCGCTTGACACAACATGATTTTTTTTTTTTTTGCTGTAAAGATGTAAAAGGGGCTCATGTGCCAAACAGAAATACAAGCCCTTAGGTGGTAAATACCTGAGAGGCACGGCTGAAACATGACTTTCAGGACCAAGACGAGCAGCCAGGCCATTTGGACCCAGGGAAAAGCAGCTTTACAGATGTTGAACTCTTTTGGCCCGAGTCATCTTACTGAAGCCAAACCACGCGTCAAACCTTCAGTTCATTGCCTTACTCTGCAGAAACAAAGCAACATGACCTGGTGAGGAGATGTGTGCCACATCAGATTCAATTTAATTACGTCTAGCTCTCGGTATGTCAAGTTACATACATACAAAATACATTTTATATATATATTTTTAAAGGTTTACAAATAGCAATATCACATATCGGTGTGACAGACACTTTTTTTTTTTTTTTTAAAGAAGCAAAAGTTTTAACGGGCAGTTTAAGTTCAGAGCTTCTGTGGAAGTGATTTCACAAGATTTCCTAATAAACGAGAGTCGTTTTCCCAATAAACGACTCTCGTAATGCACAAATAAGGCAAAAGTCAGGTCTTATTTACCTAAGGAACATGCCAAAGGAATGCAGCCTCTGCCTGTCTCTCTTTCCTCTCAGGAAAATCGGGGTCTTCTGGGCTACTCTGCGAGGTCCGACGCGTACGCAAGAGTGACAAAAAATTAAAAAAAAAAAATGCTGAACACAAATCAAATTACAAGTTATTTTTGGGTGCACAAGCCCACTGAAGCCAATAGTTTCCCCCTACCTGGTTGCAGCGGGGCAGCTGACGGACGCTTTAGTGCGCCTACGACCGTCACGACGTTTTTATCTCTCCGACGCCTCTATGTAATATGAAAAGCTTTAGCTTCCAGAAGGTCCCGCCCCTTCCATCCCGTAAATACGCGCGCGCACACACACACACACACACACACACACACGTACAGCCCGGACTGTTGTCATCCGAACATCCCCCCCCCCCAAAAAAACAAAAACAAAACAAAAACAGAACCACAGAATGTTTACCGTTTACCGACACGCCGCTATTCGTGGCCGCGCGGGTTCCGCCCGCCTCTCTCACCCGCAACCGTGGCGGAAACTTTACTTGCCGACCAGCCCGATCGGCGGGGAAGACGACGGAGACGAGCACGCAGGGCGGAATTCGTGACTCGACGCGGAAACTATGGTATACAACTTATTGTAAGGAAAGAGGTAGTTTACTACAATCGGATTGAGGTCAGCTGCGCCACGTAAGCCCCGCCCCCTCATTAATGACCTTCGCACGTGCTGCAAACCCCTTTGACGTGCCGCGCGGCCCGCTGGCAACTTCAAAGTCCCACCTCGAGGCAAATATTTCTGCGTTTAGAAGGAACAACGACAATTGTACGTTTACAGGATAAGCGAATGCTTAACTGAGCTCCAGCAGCAACAGTAGAAAAAAAAAATAGGCATAAAGGAGTGGAGGTGAAATATGGTTAAGTGTGAAAAAGTGTGAAAAATGGATATAAAGTCAGAGACAGAGGGGGTGCTTCTTCGATGCAATAGCCGCTGAGCAATGAGAACACCCAAGGCGCTAATATTACTGTGACTGACTAATTTTGCCGCACAGATAGTGGCTTTTCGAATGTTCTTTCTACAGCAACGAGTGTCACGTTGCCCTGAGAAAAAAATATATGATGGCGCAATTAACAAGTGAGTCGAAAACAGATCCAGGTATTCACTGTCAGCCAAATGCAGGCGTTGTACGTTGTATAGAGAGGGCACGATAACCAGCAGCAAACAAACAACCACGTTAATGTGTTTAAAGTGTTCGTGTATCAGTCGTATTGATATTTGAGTGTACAAAAGGACAGCAAAGTGTTTGGGTAAGAAAAGTGTGGATGCTATTCTGTTTTGAGCAAATTGATATTTGACAAATATGTCGATATGTTGAGGAGTAATAGACAAAGGCACTCAAGTAAAGTACATTGACCACGAAATAATTCCTAGTACTTGACTGCATTGTTCCTTTCCATGATGGATTACTGATGAGTTTGTAATGACTCAAGCGCGTCCTTCAGCAGATGAGATTGCCGAGGTCTAAGTCATGCAGAAAAGATCATATTCTGTGCTTGAAGGTACAAGAAAATGCCAAAGAAATGGAAATGGAAATTCTCACCAAACATATCAAATTTTCCATAAATCATGTTTCATGTCGCCAGCCAGCTGGAATTCCCACCATGTGCATCCAACAGTCTCTTCACCTCTGCTGCCCTGTTCTCGTTGTGTGAAACCTTGCATGGGTTTTCAGGCTGAAGCACGTCGTACTGGCCGAGACGCAACACGGCACCTTTCGGAAATTTTTGGGGAACAATGCAGACGTTACTTTTTATGTCATGCAAAGGTAAACAGGTGAAGCACTGCGGAAAGGGCCGGTAACTTTAATCAAGCAGAGTTTTTAGATGCAGTCGGCTGGCTTTTAAGGGTGTGATAAATCTTTATCTAGGCAGATGTGAAGCCGGAATCTCAGAATCCTTGGAGATGTAAGTATGCCAAAGAATTTGGCATGTTTCTTTTACCGGACCTCTAAATTCAACTGTGTGTTCAATTACTTAAAGTAAAACTAATTAATGAATATGTTTGATTTATGAAATCGCCACTTAATCAAATAGATTATTAACAGAAAACATTGTATAGTTATCTGCACTATTTTACTGTTGCTGTGGGACAATGTGAGACAAAACAGAGCGAAACAATTTGTTCCTGTTCATAATCATATTTCATGTTTACATTCTTGCCTTTTATTTAGACTCGGCATTTCGGAGTGTGTGCATGTGTGTGTGTGCGTGCGGGCTTGTGTGTGTATGAAAAACCCTGAAGTCTACCCTTGGTTGGCTTGCCATAAACTTTTACTCCACCTTAGCCAGTCATCATCACTGATGTGGTTGCGCTGCCTCCTCCGTGGCTGAGAGAGCCCGGTTAGCTCACTCAGGTGAGAGCAGCTTCAATGAGTCTAAGTTATTCTAATGCACTGCTTTTTATTGTCGGTGTTGTAACCATGGAAACAATAAAGGTTTTGATTTCTCGTTATTGAAAAAAGTCACGCCATCAGTAACGCCGTTATTCTCATCACTGGTTGCGATATTGTGGATCGTGTATGTTGACTGCTTGTGAGCCTGAGAAGATGGAAAATCCCTTGTACTGTAGGTTGTTTTGCAAGGCGAAAAATGTCAAACACCCAATGTTGTGAAATAAAAGACTGCTTGGCTTGATTAGGTTCACTGCATCATGAAAATATTATACTCAGTTTCACTTTCACCCGAGTAAAGCCAAAGCTCAGCAAAGTTCTCTGCAAAGATGCTGTAACATCTTCCAAGAAACAACTGACTGTATTCACTTGTAACCTGAAGCCTTCTGGACATCAATGATACAGTATGTCGGTCACTCATTTACACCCCCTTCTTTTCCTTCTGAAAATGGCCACAATAGTAATCAGTAAATAAATGGACTTGCATTTAAATAGCTTTTCTACCTTGATGGTACTCAAAGTGCTTTACACTACCATGGCCTCATTCACCCATTCACACACACATTCATACACTGATGGCGGAGGCTGCCATGCAAGGCGCCCACCTGCCCACCAGGAGCAATCAGGGGTTCAGTGTCTTGCTCGAGGACACCTTGACACAGTCGATGCCGGAAATGAGAATCGAACCTGTGACCTTCCAGTTCCTAGATGGTCACTCTACCATGCCGCCCCTAAGTAATCATCAAGTATATATCTTTGATTACTTTAATTAACGTGACTGGAAGCAAATAAAGAGCGTTGACTGATTCAGAAAATCATTTGACATTTTTAGACTCGTGAGAAAAGCCAGCAGAGGGAGCCATTCCTCTGTCCATACATCCTGTATGATTCTGTTTTGAACACAACAGACTCTGGTTATTAGTAAGAGACCTCCTGTGAAATACAAGTACAAATAGAGGGGGATTTGGTTGTGGTCTATCACCCCCGTAAACTCGGATTATATCATCATGACACTACTTTTCAGGTTAATCTAAAATGTCTTAATTGTGTGGCACCGCGTGCTATTCCACATGTTATTACGCGGCTGCTGTGATATCACAACCGATGCATATTCTGCCAAGTCTTGTCTGGCATAGCTGAAATCCCCTGTTTTATCTTGATAGGGTGGCCGGAAGTGCGGTGTCGGTTTATCTCCGGGAACTTGCCGTGAGAGCGGCGCGCGGCAGGAAGTTAGCTACCGCCAAGGCGGCGCGTTCACTTTTGCTTTGAAGTAGTGTCACCTCTGGACGGCCGTGTGTCTGCGGACCGTGTCCGTGCCGCTTAGCCGCCATTCGCTCGCCATCTCCGAAATACATTAGGTACGTACGAAGCTTTCATGTTAGCCTGCGAAGCTATCACTCAAGGTCACGGCGCACTGGCTTTCAGGTGAAGCTAGTTTATTCAGAATTCAGCTCAGTGTGGTTAGCTAAAAGGCAGCTGACAAGAAAGCCTGTCCAAAAACTGCAATGCCAAGTGTTTGTACTCGGTCAGCAGGACGGCCGGTTAGATGGCCTCTGAAATTCGGACGCAGTTGTAACTAAAAGAGCACAGTAGTAACCAGATGTAAACACACGCACTATGAACGCTGCTTGCGCCTCCACGTGGTAACGTATGTCTGTGTTGACCCCAGCATCTTGTGTGTCTTCGGGTCAGCAGTCAGAGTTGTATCACATCATCATGGGGTTTCTCCTGTCCAAATCCATGGACGCAAACCTGAAGAAGCAGCAAGAGTTCATGCTTCTCAACTCCAGGCTGCAGGTGAGCGGAGCTGCACCCATTCTATTCAAAACAACAACAACAAAAACAACAAAAAAACCCTTAATGGACTTAATAATACACTACTAAAACAAGGTAAACCAGCCAAGCCTGTACATGCATTCCCCAACCAGTCAAGGCAGGTAACTGTCCTCAGTCGACCTGAAAGCCCTGATGTGGTATCATGATGAATTAAGAATTTGTTTTAGGGATATGGGGAGTCGCGGTACTCTACCTGAAACACAACAGACACACACACAAAGCAGGATCAGTGGCTTAGGAAGGTGACTTTGGGGTTAACCCTGGGTTTTCCCTAAGACAGCTGACTATGTTGACCATGTTTGTGCTGCACACCGATCAAAATGTACAAAAACAGAGCTTACTGACCAATCAGCGCTCTTAAATATAAAATCCAATTTCTTTTCATATTTTCTTTTGAACAATATCTATTTTCATCTGATTTTGGAGTCTTAAATTGCACCGGAATATTCACTATTATTCTCATATGAATTGCCTGCAGAGAGGATTGCTGATACTTCTAACATTATCCTAGGGAATTAATATTGGTACAACAGTGGTTCAAGCACGAAAAGAAGGATGTGCAAGTATCGGCTTGAATGTTTTTATATTTATTTTTCTAGCACATGAAAGACTGTTAAACGTTGCTGGAATGACCAAACGGAACACATAATAAAAACAAATAAATCTGTTAAAATGGGTGAGATAGCTAATATGTCTGATCTAATAAGTAACTGGCAAAAAAAAAACTGCTATTCATAATTGATGCCCAAGAGTTATTTGAAGAGACCTATTAACTATTAAGTCATTTATTGATTAGAGCATCAGTTTGTTAATGGTGTGTTCCCGTGTCAAGACAATTGTGTAGCAACGCTAAACAGTCGTTTGAAGGCATGAAGACTGAATATAAAAACATCATTCAAACTAGTAAGTACAATTACCTGTACATCCTGTTTGTGTCAATCTTAAATCTCTATACAAATACTGCCTTTGTCAGCAATTGCCTTGGAGAGCCGGATAACACTATACAAAACCTTGAAAGGGTATCATGACTGGCTGCACATACTCCTCCATCCTCTTCATCATGGCAATGAACCTCCTAACAACAGCTGTGGAGAAAGAAGCCCAAGGTCCAACAAATGGTGTCAGGTATCCGACAACCCCCAATAAGAGGTTACCTTACCGTGACGACCACAACCAATGTGGAGGCGAGGTGGGGGCTAACAGTTCTTGACCACTGGGCAACGTCGGCGAGAATGTAGTTTAAGCCAAAGATATCCAGAAGTATGGTGATCAGGTACAGGAAATCGACCAACAGGTTCAAGGTGAATGTGCAAGGGGGAAGTGATCCCAGCGACGGAGGAGAATCTAATCGAGTGCCTCGGAAAGTGGTCCGATGACTCACTCACTGACAGGAACAACATGGCGGGACAGAAAAGCAGATGGAGGAATGGCTGAGGAGGATCGAAAAATCAGGGCTCCTGGGGAAGTTTAAACATTGCTCTCTCAACATGGACTGTTGCCAAGACCCATGTGGCTACTGACTGGGTATGACGTCCAATGACGAGCGTTGAAGCGGTTGAGTGGAAGATCAGCACGTACTGAAAGTGGTTGAGAGACCCCCTAGGGTGAGCAAGTCAGATATGCAGGCGTCATCTCAAGAAGGCTTACGAAGACCTTCTGTATGACTGCAGGGGTTCAGCATGGTGGGCTTAGCTGTTCCCGGTCGAGATTGGCTGTAGAGGGTTCCCTGCCCGGTCAGTGCGGAGGATGCCATTGGAATGACAGGAAAGGAGAGGAAGACGGCAGCTTGTTGGACGGGGCAGGCTGCAGAAGGAGCCTCTTGCTGGTTGTGGAGCAGGAGAGAGGAGTTCAGCAGGAAGCCAGGAGGAGGAGATGGGCAGTGTCTTGGCCACCACTGCCGACCCACCATTGGGAGGGTGTTGCCGTAAGGGTCGAAGCACCCAAGGAACGATGGGTACCACCTGATGACATCAACTCCTCCTGGCCAAGGCAAAGCATCGTCGGATGTAGTTGCAATCTACATAATATGTATCAAATGAAATGTGAAATAAAATACATCTTGTGCTAAAAAAAATACACTGTATATCCGCCCACCGAGATCCATGTGATCTTCCAGGAACAGGAACGTTGTTGTCCAAGAGAGTCGATTGGTCAGTAAGCAGTTCTTTTTGTTCGTTTTGATGTCTTATCTGGAGCATAACCTATTCCGGAGCAGATTAGGTCTGCAGCACAAGTTACCATGACGACATGCTCCACTAAAAAGTGAACAAAAGTTAAATCAATTTTGATTTTGTAATATTGTTGTTTTATCTTGGCACTTCCCTCCGCCATCTTTATAATCGTTTATACTGACATGGGGAAACTGTGACTGTGAACATACAATTTCCTCCAGGATTGATAAAGTATTTCTGATTCTGATTCTGAACCAGCTTTGTGGTATGGAAAACCCATAGTTAATGGTGAACTTATCTCACTAACTTAATAGCCCTGTTTCATAGTGCAGGACCCCGCTCTGTTGACTGATGTAGTGATCCTGTTTTAAAGATGGTCTACTTATCAAAGTCCAAGACCATCAATAATTTACTGTGCTTATGGGCAAATGTAAGCATGTAAACACAGCCTGCAAATATAAGGCAGCGTAATTCCAGAGCTTATTCCCACATTTGTACTGGGCCCTGTTTCAGGATGTAGGTCTAGTGAAAAATTTGAGTTTGCTAACCCTGAGTTAGGGAAACTCAAGGTTTTCACCTTCAGAAATAGAGGTAACTTGAATTCTCAGTTAGTGACTATGGTAACAGGTGTTTAGCTACTATGGTAACTTACTCTGGGAACCCAACCTGCTCGCTTTCTTCAGCAAACCCTGAACTTCTCCTGATTTTGTCCTAGTGGAAGAACCCTAAGAAATGCCTGGAGTAAATTAACTCATCATATGTGATAGACAAAAAATATACAATCATAATAAGTGATATCTCATATTGATGCAAATTAATTAAGATTTGTTTCCAGAAAGACTCAGAATCCTGATTGAATATTTGTTTGCTACTAAAGAACAATATGAAGTTTGTTGTTTTTTTAATTTGTTTTCTTTGGCAGGGACACTGTATATTGATAAAAATTTCTGCAAATGTACAGAGTTAGCCTAAGGGCTATTTTTTGTCCACAGTTTTAATGATACCAGTCATTTTTTTAACAGAAGTTTTGTCCTCACACTCAAATATTATCAAATATTGTCATATATTAGCGTCTGGTCACCTCAACTTAGAATCAAATCCCAATCTTTTACAATACGGTACACAAAACCGCCATTGCAAGTGTTTACTGTACATAATGTTTAATCAGGCTTTAAGTAGTTAAATCATTAAATCACATGAAGATTTGAGATCAATCAATCACCCATGATGTGATAGGTCGCACTGATGGGAAGTAATTCCCATAATATTTGAAATTATGTGTTACCATTTGTAAATGAGCAGGATCATAATGCAGCTGCAGGAAGGAGAAAGTAAATTTTTTTTTTAAACAAGCTGCACGTTGGAAATGTGTTGAAACAGCAGCTCAGTGACATTTGAATTTACTACTTTTGTAATGTATTAAACAAATAAAAAGAATAAATGTATTAAATAAATTCACTGAATGCTTTTGAGTCATAGATGGTCTTTCAAATCTGCTGTGTTTGAACCCCAAAGTGTAAATCACCAAACACATTATTACTTGATCACACTGTGAACAACACAATCATATCTATGTGTTGTTGATCTATATTTTTTTGAAATTTCAAATATAAGTTTTCATCAGCTGCTGGCCTCTATGTCATCCCTCAGCACATTACAGCAGAACAAATAGACTTTGAGTTTCAGTGAACACATTCACCAACAGTGAGTCACACTTTACTGAGTTAACTTTTTACTTAAACATTCTGTTCTGACTCAGGCTCTTTTTTGAAAGATAAACATGTGCTGTCCAAATCCACACACATTAATATCTCTATCTCTAGAGGCTCTGTCCATTATTTAATTGTTCCATGGATGACTTGTAGTGTCGGAGTTCAATGGATGATATTTTTTTTCAATCACCTCATAAATTTAAGTCAGAGTGAGCATAACGTCGTTTGGACTCAACTAACTCAGGTCAGCTGTTCAGAAACCAAAAACTCAAAAGTTTGGCAGTTCAGCGTTCAGATTTAAAGGTAGGAGTGTGTTAAAGCCTGCTTTCTGAAACAGACCTCAGGTAATTCCAGCCCACATGAACCATAATTTGGACAGTTTCTGCCATAAAAGCTGACTACTTACTCATATTGCCGTCTGTTGCATTTAACCTTGTCTTAGGCTCTGCATTGGTTGGTACTTCTGGCTTTTCACGGAGTTTAAAAGCTCGGGACCAAAGGTTTTATTGCCTTCATTATGATTTTTTTTCCCTCTTTAAATACATTCAGGTTTTTTTTTTTTTCTTCTCATTTTTGGCGCCAATTTGTTGTGATTTATTTACGCCTTCCAGCATGTGAGCAGCAGGTGGGATGTGTGAGTCTTATAACACCAATGACATTATCTGCCCAAAAGCTTTGTTGTGCTGTTTTGCCCTTTCATTTTCTCCTCCTCTCCGAGCTGTACAGGTGATTGGTGATGACTAATATTATTAAGGTTTGGCAATCAAGTTTTGGGCATCGGCAGCATGTGACGATGACTCGCTCATGCGTATGAATATTTGGCACGTCAGTGCATCCGCGTGGTTTTTCGTTCATTTAACCTGCTACATATAGTTTGACGTGAATCTTTCAGACTTTTATGGAATGCATTATATGAGATGGACCATTTCTGGCTTTGTTTGTTATCGGTTGGCTTGCTTGGAATAAATTAATAGCATGCTTGACAATAGCTCGTATTTTGTCATTTTGATTAATACATTTAACTTTTTAAAATCTTCACCGGAACAAATCAGATGTCAAATGTTTAAACAATAATCTTCAGGCTCGTCGAGGTCAAGAGTTATGTCATCGTCTCTTAACAGGAAGTAATTGTCGCTTTTTTTTTTTTTCCATCTTCAAATTATATTTTGACATTACCAAATTTAATGGATAAGTTGGACCCCGGCAATTTCAGAGAACCATCGCTGTTGCCTCCCCCTCCATTAAGGTGTCAGAAAATGATTGCCTGTCATTGTTTCCAAGTCACAGCAGTCGTAGCTAATTAATCCTTGCCACTCTTTTCTTGTGGACTTGGAGCATTGTGTTTGACTCATGGGGTCCATCTTATACATTCCTTGAAAATTCAGCAAGTACGAGCCGGCTGGTGTGACACATGTCTTGATAAATGGCAGCTCTGAAACAATCTAAATGTTTTCATTCATTTCATATCCAAGAAAAGGCCCCAGCTGCTAATGGTCGGTTTGTGCTCTCCATTCAGAGGCACTGAGCTGGGGTGGGTGTGACTGCGGGTAAACAAAGACCCCCCCACCTCAATTCTTTTGATTTGTTATATTTCACAGTTGGGTTATTTTTTTAAATTGGCATTATGTTGTATTTTATTTTTGTGCTTTTGTAAATATATATTTTACAAAACCACAATTCAAGTGCTGTGCAGAAATTATACAGTGCAGTAAAATTTTAATCATTAAACAGAGCTTTTTATTGTCTAAGGATAAAAGAATAATGCCATTCTTCATATAATTCATTATATTTCTTGAGAGTTAAGAAGTGTTGAAATAAAAGCAAATGAGTCATGTTATTTTTTTTTTTTTTTTTTTTTTAAAGTTTAAATGGCGACGACACTCAGTCATATTAGATTATAAATCCCCGCCAACAGAGATAGAGCAACCTACTCTCATTCAACACTCTGCCACAGATCATGAGGCACAAAGGAAGTGCTGGTAGTAAACAAATTCATACCACTAATCTATGTCACAGTTTTTTGCATGTAAAATCATTTACAGGAACAATGACAACTTCATATTTCGGTCATCACGAAACTTTCATCGTTTCTGTGTACAATGCAGACTTGGGGATGTTCTAGTTTGGTTTCGATCACAATTACAGGTGGGAAACTTTCCCTGGACTCAACAACTCGTCCAGATCAGACCGAACTATTGTTAGATTTTTTTTTTCTTTTCCTTTCAAGCAACAACGCAAAGTTATCAGAGGCTATTATTTTAAGAACTGGAAAGTGGAACAGTGAGCCAGGGTCGCACATGGGAAGAGGAGGAGACCCCATTTGTAACTCAGAGAAATGCACAGTTTCCACACATTTTCATCAAGGATGGCAAAGGAAAGAGCCAATCCATCTGGTGATAAATACACGAAGCAAGCAGTAAAAGGCAGAAAAAGTGCCACATCGACAATTGAGAAGGACAAATTGGACAGGACAAACTGGAGAAGGCTAACACACGAAGCATTTCTTGAAGACACAAGCGAGCGCTGACACCCACTATTAAACGTTAGTTTCCTTGCATTGGCATATCCCCAAAATGGCCGGCCCACACAGCAAATCTAGCCAGCTGCAGACACGCCTTCATTCTACAGAAATCTTTAGTCGCCGAGTTGGTGCGAGAGGACCAAACACTAAAACTGTAGCGCACAACCTGGGCAGGAGAGTTG